>OENG01000193.1:0-27624 GCA_900239735.1 Blumeria hordei DH14 | reverse complement strand
CTGGTCTGTGGAGTCCCACAGGGATCACCAATTTCGCCATTACTTTTCCTTCTGTATATGGCAGAGCCAATGAAAAGTGGTACCCCTGGATTGAGGTTTAGCTACGCCGACGACATCGGTATTCTAGGGTTTGGACGCACAATCGCTGAATCTGCCGCTGCTGTACAAGGAGAGACAGATCATCTTCTCGAATGGGCGCGGAATAATGCCGTCGACTTTGACACGGAAAAATCCGAAGTCATTCAATTTCCGGGACGACGTCGAGAGGAAGCAGTTGGTGTCCACGTCAACGGAACCCTTATCGAGCCTGCAGAAAACATTCGCTGGCTAGGCGTGAATCTGGATCCACGACTCAATTTTAAACACCATGTAATACATGGTGCGGTAAAGCGGTAAAAGTTGCCCAGCATATGCGCGCTTCAACTCTACCTTTCGAGGAGCAGCTCCTGGCCATTGACTAAGGCAGTAGACATGTGCGTTGTCTCGCTAGCAACTTTTGGATCTGATGTCTGGTGGCCAGGGTCCAAACGCCCAACGATACGAGGAATGGTCACGTCATCTACCTCCAACCTCTGCAGCATGATTGACCGATCTAATCTGATGGGATTACGGGCTGCACTTCCAGTGATGAGGACAACACCAAATGTAGTCCTTCACAGAGAAGGAGGAATCCCGCCGGCGAAGGTCATACTTGAGGGAAACCGTCTCCGGCTTTCAGCAAGGCTTAAGACCCTTGATGACCGACACCCTTTGAGGACCCGCGCTTCCGTGTGCCCGAATGTCGGCACTCAGAAATACAAAAAGACCGCCAAGACCTCAGCCAGACCAGAGATCCAGATGTCATGGCTACAGCGTGCCTACCGAGAGCTTCCGGAAGCAGAAGCCCCCGAAAGTCTGATGCCTGTGGTTAACCCTAGGAAATCAGTCTCAAAGCCGACAGAACGCGAAGATTGCGTCCGATGGATTAGCGACGTGCCAGGAACGGACATTTGCGCATACTCGGATGGTTCATCGGAAGGACATGGACGCTCCGCCTGGGGTTTCGTTCTGAGGAAGGATGGGAAACTTATTGGCAAAGGAAGTGGCATCATGCACGGGGGAGAGGTGCTGGATGCAGAAATAATGGGAGCAAGGAATGCTCTGGAGGCTGCACTGGAGTTCCTGGAGAACGAGAAGTTCAGGAAAGGTGGAGGTTTTAGGAGAATACACGTGTTTCTTGACAGTCAGCAGGCTGTAAACGCGCAACTAACGAGGCTCGTCCTCAACTAGCCTTGAAGATGTACGCAAATTCCGTGCGTCATCCAACAGAGCAGAAATATCAGTGAAGTGGGTTCCAGGGCATGCAGGAATCCAAGGAAATGAAGAGGCAGATTCCATGGCCCGTGAAGCACTTCGAGAACTGCCCAGCCAGGATACGCAACCAGGATCCAGTACTCTGGCACATCTTCGAGGCCTCATGAATCGCAGACGGCAGAGATTGCTGGACAATTGGTGGGAAGAGGCCTGTCCGCCTAAATACCGCCAACTCAACTTACAGGTGCGGAGACGTAAACCACCGGAACTGTCTCTCTCTAGGCACCTCCTCCGGGCACTAATTGCAGCACGAACGGGTCACGGCAATTTCGCGCATACCATCGCCGTTTCAACAACCCATACGCACCCATGGAGTGCTCTTGCGGGAAGGAAACTACTCCAACCCACTTCATCCACTGTAGCCGCCACGCACAACAAACGCGAAGGCTCAGAAAGTCAATGTCACACGTTGACTTTGTCAAAAAGCTTCTCGGGCCCAAGTGCCACGAAAGCTTCAAAATATTTGCGGAGGAAACCGGCTGTTTTGATAGCCAACCCGCCCACTCATCCACTGCTCTCAGCGGGATCGATAAACTTGTCATTGCCACAACGCATGACACGAAAGGGAACGAGGCGAGAAGTGTCGTTTCTCTGAGAAAATTTCTTATGTACTCGAATTTAGAGTTGAAGGATGGAATCTCGATTTCGGAGTCGGAGTAGGTGGTGTCTTTTAAGTTATAATTTACCTTCTACTTTTTCTGTAGCGGGTCTCGCGGTTGGAATGAGTTGGGCCTGTAAGCAGTGATCCCCGCCGGCTCCACCATCTTGTACCGATAGTGGACCTAGAGCTTTAGCTTAGGACTTTTATAGAGCAAAAAAAAAAAAAAAAAAAAAAAAACAACAGCTGTCCGCCACTCTGATTTCCAATTTAAATGTAGCAAATTTCCCTCTACCCGGGACTTTACTTCTTATTTATAAGTAGTTTGAAATTACACCACAGACTGCGAAATAGTGAGGGGAACTTCCAAAAAAGAAAGGTCAGAATACAAAAGAAATTATTAGCAGTAATAAATCCCTCCATCTAACATTAATTTCACGCAATATCATAAATCTCAAGGGAAATATCTAATTCACTTGTTGGATTTTGTCGTAGAGCTTCGTCAGCTCAACCCATTTTCCGAAGGCGAGTGCGCCTTTGGGCGTGCCAAGAACCCATTTAATACCAGGGCTGGGATGTCGGGGCCACCACTGAGGAGCCCAGCTTCTTCCTATGCTGCAGTGAAAGAAGTGGTCCGGACTTTTTTCTTCCCACAGGAGCAAGTCATTAAGGCATCTTCGTGTGTGAAACGCCGATGATACTGTGCGAAATCTCCGTGTCCGGAGCGAGCTGCAATTAGCGCCCCAAGTGCACGCCGGCTTAGTCCTTTCAGTTCTGGGATATTCCTAGACTAGGGCCAATCCCTAGTTCTTTATATCTAATTGAGCCTTCCTGAGCCCAGTAAGGGTAGTAGAGGCGTTGTATAACAGAGAAATTTCTCTTTTTGCTCTTGCTATGGATGGAGGTAGGGATGGCGCACTCATTAGACAAGCCGATTTCGCTAGAGCATCTGCTGCTTCATTTCCAGGGATTCCAGAGTGTCCGGGGCACCATCTAACATTGACTGCTCCTGCTTTAGTACAGGATGCTCGTTTTCTTTTCGTCCAGCTAGCTGCTAGCTGCCGAATTTTGCAATCCGGCGGGAGCTTGTTGCAGTAGGTGTTAACAAGAGGAGTCGAAGAGCTGCTTCTTGGTTATCTAGACATATGGTTAAGTTGGTTGCATAAAAGGCCATGGGATTAAGGAGGGCAGCTGCTAGACCTTCTGTTGCTCCAGTGATTTCCGCATCGTACACTTCTGCAGAGGCACCTAGAGGTATATTTCCGCGGGCAATTTCATGGTTCGTGCCGCGTCTAATTGAGTATCCGGCTCCATTGAGTGAAGGAATCGACTCCCGCTGTTCGGCCAACAGCGCCTATCTTTTCCAAACATTCATCACGTCCAGCTTCCCAAGGGGGGGATATTATCTTCTGATAGCTCCGGGGAGATCCTTTGTCGGACCCCGCACATTCTCGAGGAATTCCACCGTCTACGAAGAGGTTGTCTGGGATCTGCTGCCGCAGTGCGGAGGGCGAGGCGATCGTGTATGCGCTCAAGCCAGGCTTTGCGGGCCCCCAACCTGTTTCGCGCAGAAGAACAGCCACCGGTGTGGTACGGTATACAGGCAGTGCTGCGCGGGCAGCATCATTCATTCGTTGTTGGATCCGACGGACCAGTCCTTTCGGAGTTCCTTTGGAATACCATGTCTCAGCCCCGTAGAGCAAGGTCGCAAAAGCTGCTCCTTGAGCG
The DNA here is from genome assembly GCA_900239735.1 of Blumeria hordei DH14. NCBI lineage: Eukaryota > Fungi > Ascomycota > Leotiomycetes > Helotiales > Erysiphaceae > Blumeria > Blumeria hordei. The sequence continues at coordinate 23,945 of OENG01000193.1, read as the reverse complement.
CTTGTCTCAAAAGAAGAGGCTCATTCCTCGAGTGACTCTCGAAAGACTTTTAATGTGGCTTGTAATAGCCAAGGATCTTCCACAGGCTTGTCGACATGTTCTCTAAACCCGAGGCTCCGATCAAAGATGACTCCAAGCCAGCGCGTGTGGGTGTTTGGTGTGATCTCTACTCCATCTGCATATACGCTGGGCTCTAGTGGAGATCCATGTTTTTGGTGAAAATATCGTAGCTCTGTTTTTGAGACTTCGAGAGCGATGCTGTTCTCAAGTTCCCAGGTGAGGGTCATGTCTAACTGCGTCTGAAGTAGCTCTCCACAGCGGGCGAGAGTCAGTGCGGACGCTATAAATGCAACGTCGTCTGCATAGCCGAAACGCTTTGGGGAGAGATGGAGCATACCTTCAATTGCCAGTAAAAATAAGATAGGTGAAGCTGGGGACCCTTGAGGGAGTCCGCAGTGTATCTTGAACACCGGAGATATAGTCCCATCCAGCGTGATTGAGGCTTCTCGTTCGGACATAAAAGAGGACACCCATTGTACTACATTGAAGGGCCACCCTTGACTCCGTAGGCAGTGACACAGGCGGCCTTTTTGAATTCCATCAAATGCGCCTTTAACATCTACAGTAACCATACCGGCTACATGTTTCTTGGCCCAGGCGTCCTGAATATCGCAAGACAATGCAGTGGTGAGATCGGTAGCTGATCTCCGAGGGACTGCGCTACACTGATCCCGGGAAAGAATCTGATATCTCAGCGCTAGGAATGAAAGTCGACGCGCCACAAGTCTCTCCAATCCCTTACCAAGGCACGATAGAAGAGCGATCGGGCGGTATGATGTTGGGAGAGCTCGATTGCGGTTTCCAGACTTTGGTATTATAACAACATTAGCCTTCTTAAACGCGCTAGGGTGTATCCCCCACTCATCACATTGGCGGAATAAGGAGATTATTCTAGGACCGATTATTGGCCAGGCGCGCCGAAGTACTGTTGCGGTAATATTGTCAGGTCCAGGAGCGGATGTCGGGACAGTGCAGCACGAGTTGTAGATCTCTACGTCTGTCAGCGGAGGCCAGGCAATAGATCTTTTTGCCACTGTAGGAATTGCATCATCAAGATCTGCTTGATTAAGATGACGGCTAAGAAGTGCTTCCTGGAAGAGCTGCGCCTTCTCTGCTGGATGGAATATCGGGCCCGATGGTCCCTCTAGGGGGGGAGTATGGTATTGCGCCTCTCTTTTATGCCAGCGCGTGACTTGGTAGGCCTATTTAAGGTTGGAGACTTGTTCTACTTTGTTGTGCCAGAATTCCCGCTTTGATTTCCTCACTACTTTTCCAAAGGCACATCGTTCAAAAGTTGCTGATAGTCCCGCGCGACGAGCTCTGCAAAAGTTTAAATGGGCTTGAGTGCACTCCTTACCCCACCAGCCAGCTTTTGTTGCTTGTTTGCGTTCTCTTGGACAGGCAGCGAGGAGAGCTCCTGCGATGATGTCGACAATGGTTGCGGCCTCTTCTTCAATGATATGGGAGGGAGGTGTTGCAAGCCGATTTGTCACGAAGTCTTGAAACATTTCCCAGTTACAGGCAGCAAACTGGAGCTTACCAGGTACAGGTGTCTCGGCTTCCCAATCGAATACTTGACAGAGGATTGTCCTATGATCGGAGCCGACTTCCAGATCTTGTCGAATTTCGCAAGAAGCACTCACGTTCACGTTATTCCGGAGAAAACATAGGTCGAGAGCGGCACCGGCGTCATGTGTAGGGACCCCCTGGTGATTCAAGAGTGTGAGCCCCTTCGAGGCTGTCATGATAGCAGGGAGTCGCCATCCACGCTATCAGTTCGAGATTTCGGGTCCCAGGATGAGTGGTGAATGTTGAAGTCCCCTGCGAGTATATCTGGTGACCCTGTGCTGTTAATTAGATACTTTAGACCTTCCCCGGAGTCAGTTGCTCCGATTGGGCGTTGTAGACGTTCCAGCATGCGAGCGCACGCTTATTCCTGCGCGGAATAACGACTTGTAATAGGTCTCGCGAGTGTAAAGCTGGCTGGAAGGGGATAACCCTTGCTCTTTGCAGACGTAAGTCATCACCCGTGGCCGAATATTCCAGTTGGAAAGTGGAGAGAAACATTGGAATCTTGGGTGAGTCTTTGTTAGTCTACGGGAAAGGTCAGTAGAAACCCAAGGTTCTTGGATTAGTACCACATTAGCCCCACATTTTGAGGCCAGTTCTAGGGCGGCGTCGTGCGCAGAGGCACGTCTACCAACGTTGATCTGGAAGAAGCAGAGGCCTGGGGTTTTCTGCTTTCTTCGGTTCCTGTTACGGTCCCTCATAGTGACTCCTCAAGGGAAATCAGGGGAGCAAACCTAGATGCTGAGCCTATTGTTAGAATAGGAGATGGAATCGTGGTGCCGAGGGTTGTGTGGAAGGCGACCCAGCGGGGGGTTCCGGAGCGGGCGGGGAGGGTTAAGAGCCAGCCAGGACTTGTGTCCTTCCTGGCGCATTACCCGCATTCTCTCTTTGTCTGGGCGAACAAATACTCCGTTAGCTCTGAAGGGTCTCGCGGAGCATCCAGTGGAAGAGGCCACGTGCGGGCCAGCACAATTAAGACACTTTATGGGTGTCGTACAAGGGCTTTGTGTGAGTCTGACGCACAAAGTCCGCATCGAGCTCTGCGGGTGCAGGCATTGATATTGTGATATCCATGGCAGCGTTGACAGACCTGGAGGCGTGGGCAATTGTCAGCCAGACGAATTTTGGCGGACCGAGCAAATAGGCGGACGCTGGAGGGGAGTTTATCTGCGGCTAGCTTTGCCACTACTAGTCGTAGAGTACCTTCCCATTCTGGGGATGCCAGAGAGTTACGTGTCCAGCTGATGAAAATAATCGATTTTGTGTCGATTTTTGCTGCTGCGAGCTCTTCTCGAATTTCAGCATCAGAAAGGGCTTCGGGAGATCCAGAAGCATTGTACCCATATTTGGGGACTGGGCTGAGGAGGAAATTCTCTCGTTTTTCCTGTCTTTCGATCGGCACAACTCCTGTGGCAGGCTGTAGAGCAAGGGCTGCTTGCATGAGTTCTGGGGCTTGATCGGAAGAGGGGGCCACAAGGGCTAGCCCAGAAGGGACCGACCTGATGTCCTCGATTAGTTCCGGTTTTTCGAGAAAGCTTCTCAGCTTTGTACGGACCAGAAGAGAATCCTGGAATCTCAGAGGGTGGTCGGGCGCTAGACGTATCATAACTCTAGAGTCCGGCCTGGTTCTCTTTTTTGGACTTGTAACCATGGGCGTAGCCTTTGGAAGGTTTGCAGGTACAGACAAGTTTTTCTTCGCAGCATTTGCGGAAGTAGAACTTGCGGGCGGTTCTGGTTGTGGGGCTGGTTGTGCGCCAACTTTAACATTTGGAGCAGTTTGAGACTGATCGAAGACGAGGAGGCCTGCAATGACTCGAGCTGCGCTTCGCGTCACGATAGCCTTGAGGTCCGCCGCGATTGTTGGCGGTAGACCACGTAGATGTTGGGCTCCAGCGTTTTGCCAGGCCCACAATGAAGCAGCTATGTTGTTTGTCATATCTGCCGAGGGGTGTTCGATAACCGCGCTGTTGTACGCGCGCTAGATCGCGGGAGAGTTGAGGAAGGTTGCTTCTCAGTTGCAACGTTGTCCTTGGTGGACGCGTGGATAGAGCTGGTGAGACCCTGGGTGGAATCTCTTCTCAGGGATTTTATTTGAGAATGCAATTGGGCCCTGTTACCGATACGGGAGCTGGCGTTGGAGAGAGGGGAAGGTTTTCCGAGGAAGAGTTGGAAGGATATTCAGTTTCCAATCCGAGGTCCATGAACTCGTCTTCTGAGTCCATGTAGATGGGTTCAGCTGGAGATTGTTGCTTCTCAGCTGCGGCTGCTAGGATAACTTCCTCCTGAACAGTTGGAAGTGGAGGGCGAGGCCTTGCGCGTTTGACTGCGCGCGAGACAACTCGAGCAGGGGACACGAGTGTCGTGGGGATTTTACGCCTCCCGGGAGGCATCTTAACGTCTCAGGACGATGAAAAGTCGAATAATAGAGTCACAAGATGTATCTTAGCTTGGGAAAACAAAGCGTGGATGACCTGGAAATACGTGCTCCCTCCCAAACAATTGAAGAGGAGGCGTCAGGAATTGTGAGTGCCATCTCAGGGGCCCTTCGTTCTGCCTGCCCAAGATCCCGTAAACAGGTAGCGAAAGCTGGCTGGTGAACCAAGGAGTGCACTGAAGCTCATTTAAGCTTCTGCCGAGCTCGCCGCACAGGTCTTCCGGCGGTTTCCGAACGTCAAGCCTTTGGTAAAGTGGTCAGAAAATCTAAGCGGGCATATTGACACCACAAGATAGAACAAGTCTCTAGTCTCAAAGAGGCCTACCAGGTAGTACGCTGGCACAAGAAAGTGCCTCACTATCACACCCCCCCGTTAGAGTGCCCGACTGGCCTAGTATTCCGTCCAGAAGATAAGGCACAGCTATTTGAAGAGACCCTTCTCAGCCGACATCTAAATCAAGTAGATATCGATAATACAGCCCCTGTAGTGGCAAAAATATCAATTTCCTGGCCTCCGATAACTGACGAAGAGGTCTATAACTGATGCTGTGTCGTCTCAATATCTGCTCCTGGACCGGACAGTATCACCACGACGGTACTTAGACGCGCCTGGCCACTCATTGGGGCTCGGATAATAGCTTTATTCCGCTGGTGTGATCAGCAAGGACTACACCCGAGTGTTTTCAAGAAGGCTAATGTTATTATAATTCCAAAGTCTGGAAACCGCAATCGGGCTCTACCAAAGTCATACCGACCAATTGCTCTTCTGTCATGCCTTGGTAAGGGACTCGAGAGACTAATGGCCCGCCGCCTCTCATTCCTAGCGCTGAAACTACAGATTCTCTCTCGGGATCAATGTAGCGCAGTTCCGCGAAGATCTGCCACAGACCTCACCACAGCATTTTCGTGCGATATTCAGGATGCGTGGTCCAAAAAAGAAGTGGCTGGCATGGTCACAATAGTTGTGAAAGGAGCATTTGATGGTATCCAAAAAGGCCGCCTTTGTCACTGCTTGCGGGGTCAAGGCTGGCCCAATAATGTGGTACAGTGGGTGTCTTCTTTTATGTCTGAGCGAGAATCCTCAATTATAGTTGATGGAACTACATCTCCAACATTTGAAATCCACTGTGGTCTTCCGCAAGGGTCTCCCGCCACTCCAATCCTGTTCCTACTGGCAATTGAAGGCCTCCTCAATCTCTCCCCAAAACGCTTTGGTTACGCAGATGATGTGGCACTCATTGCGTCTGCGCCATCTCTCACTCGATGCTCAGAACTACTCCAGAAGCAGTTAGACTCAACCCTCGCATGGGGGCGCGAGAACGGCATCACTTTTGAAGTGTCCAAAACTGAGCTGCAATACTTCCACCTAAAGCATAGATCCCCAGCAGAGCCCAGCGTATACGCTAATGAAGTAGAGGTCACTCCAAATGACCACACACGCTAGCTTGGGGTCATCTTTGACCTAGGCCTTCGATTTAGAGAACATGTAAGACAAACATGCGGTAGATCCCTGGCCATCACGAGCCACATAAAAAGCCTCTCAAGAACCACTCGAGGAATAAGCCCTCTTCTCTTGAGACAGGCACTCCAAGGAGCAGCTTTTACAACCTTGCTCTACGGGGCCGAGACTTGGTATTCCAAAGGAACCCCAAAAGGACTAGTTCTTAGAATACAACAAAGGATGAACGACGCAGCCCGAGCAGCTCTTCCAGTATTCCGAACGACGCCAGTTGCTGTACTTCTTCAGGAGACAGGTTGGGGTCCGGCACGAGCCTGGCTGGAACGTATCCAAGATCGCCTAGCTGTACGCATAGCCTCGGCAGATCCTAGGCACCCCCTTCGTAGAAGATGGAATTCCACAAGAATGCTGTGGATCCGACAAAGAATTTCTCCAGAACTCTCAGAAGATACAATTCCCCCACCCTGGAAAGTTAATCGGGATACATCTTTGGAAAAGATCGGGGCAGTCGATCGTAATGCTGGAGTCGATGCCTTCTCCGGTTGGTTCGTTCTGCAATCATTATTGGACCTCACTGTTTTCTCCGATGGTGCTTTAATCGAGAACCGAGCAGGAGCAGGATATTCGATACGACGTGGCGCGTCACACGAGATGGCCTGTGGAACTATACCTCTAGGTACCTCAGCAGAAGTTTATGATGCGGAAATTGCCGGAGCGACTGAGGGGCTAGCGGCCGCCATCCGCAATCCCATGGCATTTTATGCGACTAATGTAACTGTCTGCCTAGACAACCAAGAAGCGGCTCTACGGCTTCTCCTGTTACCACCCACCGCAACAAGTTCCTGTCAAATTATGAAATTTCGGAAACTCGCAGCCAGCTGGTCTGAAAGGAAACGCGCATCCTACACTTTGGTTGGAACAGTTAGTGTCCGATGGTGCCCCGGACATTCTGGAATCCCCGGAAACAAAGCAGCAGACTCTTTAGCCAAGTCAGCATGTCTAATTCCCACATCTTCTCTCCCTCTGTCCATAGCAAGGGCAAAAAGGAAGGTGGCTCAACTATATAAGGCCTCCAGCGACGCCTTCTGGGAACGAGAGGCTCCGGCTAGATATAAAGAACTCGGAATTGGTCCCAGCTCAGGAATAACCCAAGAACTGAAAATCTTAAATCGGCGGACATTTGGAGCGCTCATCGCAGCTCGCTCCGGACACGGAGATTTCGCCCTTTATCATCGACGTTTCGCACACGAAGGTGCCCTTATGACTTGCTCCTGTGCCGAAGAAAAAAGCCCCGATCACTTCTTCTTCTGCACTATAGGAAGAAACCGTGCTCGTCTTCCCGATGGACCTCGTCACCCTTGCCCCGGCATCAAATGGGTACTTGGCACGCCTAAAGGCGCCCTTGCCTTCAGAAAATGGGTCGAGGTGACTAAATTCTTCGACGAAATTCAAAGAGCCCATTTGATATTTCCAAGTGAAATTCTACAATTGGTTGTGGGGTTATTGTCAGATGGAACTGTGTACTCCTATTTTCTTATTTTGCGGGTATAATTTAAAACTACTTATAAAAAAAAAGTGAAGCTCCTGGTAGAGGGAAATTTGCTACATTCAAATTGGAAAGCAGAGTGGCGGACAGCTGTTTGTTTGTTTGTTTGTTTGTTCATTAACGTGCTAGGTGAAGTAACTACCGTCGCACTCCTACTGGAGCTTGCGCACGAGTGGGGTCGGGCCGGATCAGGTTAACTACCGTACAGTACAAATGCCTCGTCCCACCTAAATGACCGGAACCATGCCAAAATGCATCTATGTGTTGAACCATGACGAATTCGGCAGCCCAGAATTGAAAACAAAACAAAAACTTTCCCGCGAAATCCCGCATTACAAAGGAAAAACTTAAACAATCTCCCTTCCATCGTTCCGCCTCAGCCACCACGCGCCTGAGCCTCGAATCCAATCTCTCTGTCCATGCCGATCCACCTAGGCCATTGATCTATCACCTCCGAGTCACAGGTATCCCTGCCATCCCCCAACTTGCCTCCGCATAAATCCCACTCTCCTGGACGTAGTCCCTGAACAGCTGCCATCCCCTTGATCCGAGCATTAATTCCAGAGCCGGCGCCCTACGCTTTCCGCTTTTCAGCCGCCAAGTTGCCAGTGCTTTCCGACATTGGACAAGGTGACCAATTGATTTTTCCCTCCCACACTCGCAGTTAAGTGTAGCATCGGCGTGATTGAAGCGGCGATGATATGCCGCAAAGTCTCTATGTCCAGTTCGAGCGGCTATTAAGCGGGCGTAAACCGCTCTCGGCAGAGATAGCTCTGGCGGTTTCTTTCGTCGCATCTCGAGTTCGAGGTCAGCGTAATGCCTGGGGGCGATTGGAGTGCCACCAGTCTGTGACCATCTGCCTGGACAATTCACGGGCTTTCCGTCCTGTTGAGGCGAGGGTCATCACACCATGTGTCGTCCTAGAGTTGTCCGGCGAGTTAAGCTCTCTTCGAGCGAGTTCATCGGCGATTTCATTTCCTGCCAGCCCTTCGTGGCCCGGAATCCATCCTATTTTGACAGGCGCGGCTGTTCCCGCGGCCAGTTTCACGAACTTTTGGTTACGCCAGGATGATGAGCCCGTTGTTCCTGTTAGTAAGGCCTGGGCTGCAGCGGAATTGTCGAGTAGGAAGTAGATGGCGCTGCGTCCTCGATCTCGCTTGCTGGCAGTGATTGCTTCGAGAGCAGCCAAAGCTCCATGAACCTCCGCGTCGTAGACCTCTGCATTGGTTATTTTTCCTGAGCCGCTTTGCTCAATTACCCTGCCTGTGCCACTGATAAAAGTCACAAAGGCCCATGACACTTTGTCGGTGGACGCCCCAGAACCATCACTGTACACGCAGAGACAGTCGGGTGGGAGTGTAGGAAGCCACTCTCTTATGAACTTGGCAGCCTCTTTCTTGCTTGTCCAGCGGGGAATCGGCTGAGGGGGGGGTCGGATGTCGGAGCGGCGGAGGTAGTTCGGCCTCTGGCAGGAGTCGATACATCCTCTGGACCCTTGAATCATGCACTCTGTCGAAACCAAGTCTGGTTTTGTTGCATGTCTTTAGGCCTAGTCGGTGACGAGCGTTGTCTTTGCTTTCCGTGGCCCGAAGTTGGAGCGGATGGTACTCCTCTAGTTTCCGGATTCGCGCGGCGATCTTGAGCCTGCGTTCTTCGAGCAGAATGTGTGCTGGTGGAATACCAGTCTCTCTTCTCAGGGCTGTTATTGGCATCGTACGCCAGGTTGGTAGAGCCACACAGATTCCGAAGGCAGAAGTTTGGTCGATGACTTTGCTCTGTCTCTTATAGGAATTACGCGTGACACCTTGATAAGTTTCCCTGGTTGGCCCCGGGCACCAGACCTCCGCTGCGTGCATCGCAATTGGCAGAACTACTGTGCGGATGACTGTGGTTAGTAAGTCGAATTGAAATAGTTCCGGATATTGGAAGAGTTAAATACTAGCCTTGAGGTTGATTTAGAGATATGATGAATCTGTTTAATGTACGAAGAAGTTTACTGATATTTAATGGATAGTTGATTGTAAAGAAATTGCTATAATTCTATCTGTGTAGCGAGAAGTCCCTCTATATACATGAAAGCGGGGTTTTCCGCACACTAGTGTAAACTCCAACATACTTCCTTATCTAACCTAAATGGGAAAGATGTTGGAGATCCTGAAGCCAATGTATGCTGTAAGGCATCTATTGGCTAATTACTATTCATGCCAGTGAGTGATGATATAGGTTAATCATATCTCATGGCGTCAGTGCATATTATTCTAATATGAACTATTTGTCTACTGCAGTCATGTTGCTGCCTTAATTACAACACTTCCCCTCAGGACTGCATCATACTATATCCGAGATCCGTTGATGATTTGGTTTAGCCAATTGTTTAGTCAATATATCTGCTAAATTATTCTCAGAAGCCACGTATACCAAGTTGAAAGTATTATCAATATGTTCTCGTAAAAAATGAAATCTTATATCGATATGTTTTGAACGTTGGGATACTTTCTGATTTTTAGCCAGATGGATTGCTCCATTTGAGTCCACATGCAAGATCGGATCATAGCAGAGCTTTAGTTCACTCAAGGCATTTTGCATCCAAATCATTTGACGAGCTGCATCTGACATAGCCATGTATTCGGCTTCTGTTGTTGAGAGTGCAGTTGTTCTTTGTTTCTTGGAGCACCAGCTGACACTTGCTTCCCCTAGCCGAAAGATATATCCTGAACAAGATTTTCGATCATCCATGAAGTTACCATATGAGGAGTCGGAGAATCCGTGAAGAATAGAGTCGTTAGCTTGTGGAAAGTTAAGTGTCCAGTCAGTTGTGCCTTTGAGGTAACGTAGTACCCTTTTTGCTGCTGCTAGATGGATTTGGTTGGGACATGAAGAAAATTGAGAGAGTAGTGTAACCGTATGTGCAAGGTCAGGTCGCGTACCAATGCAGGCATACATTAAGGAACCTATTATAGATTGGTAAATGGTAGGATCATCTAATTTTTCTCTGGTTGACCCTTTCGAAGTTGGATACCAGGTTCGAGTGGTGTACCAACAGGGTGACAATCCTGCATTCCGAATCTTTGTAGAATTTTAATGATGTACGCCCTTTGGCTTAACGATATGCCTTGGTTTGTGATATCGACCTGAATTCCGAGTATATAGTGAGCAATGCCTAAATTCGTACATTCAAATGTCGAATGCAGAGTTTTCTCTAGCTCATTTATAGTACTGTTATTTGGACCGAAGATCAGAATGTCATCAACGTAAATTGCGAGAAAGATTTGTTTTTCGAAATTTGTGAAGATGCATGGGTCGAAATTAGTTGAAGCAAATCCACCTTTGTTTAGGACGCTTGATAATGTATCGTACCATACAAGAGGGGATTGCTTTAACCCGTAGATTGACTTTCGTAGAAGATAACATTTACCAGATTCCTTAAACCCTTCAGGAATTTCCATGTATATCTCCCGATCTAATTTTCCGTACAAGAAGGCAGATTTTACATCAAGTTGCCTTGGTTTCCATCTTTTATGGGATGCTAAGGCAAGTAAAAGGCGCAATGAATCGTATCGAGCTACAGGAGCATATGTATCATCGAAATCTGTACCAGGTTGCTGAGAGAACCCTTTAGCGACGAGACGAGCTTTGTAACGTTCGATGGAACCATCGGCTTTGTGCTTGATTTTAAACACCCATTTAGATCCTACCACATTACGATCGTTGGGTCGAGGCACGACTGTCCAGGTATCGTTTCTGTTGAGTGCATCCATTTCTTCTTCAATGGCTCTCCTCCACAATTCATTATGTCCGATTTCATAGCCTGCTTAAATGTCGCTGGCTCAAACATAACCGCATTTGCTTGATACCGTTGAGTATTGGGAACCATACCCGGGCCAGGATTAGTTTGACGCTTTTCTCTAGTGCTTCTGCGAGGTAAGTCGTTATGAGATTTATCACTACTAAATGATTCTTCTGTTTCCAAGTTAATGGATGGAACAGGAGGCACACCTAAAAGTATAAAGTTCTCATGTGGCTTTTTCGGAGCGTTAGGAGTGGTCGAATTTATCGCGGCTGGGAATGGAGTGGAAGGTAGCGGTTGTGGTTGAGCTCGAGGAGTTTGAATAAAATTTCCAGGCATGATTTTTGAAGTCGGTGATGAAGGGCGAGTATGAATTGGACTTGAAGCAGGTGTTGCTTCAGCATTTGAAGAAGGAATGTCTGATGGTAACATTGGTTGTGAAAATTCGACGGTAACTTCCCCTGGCTTTGAGGCCAAGAATTTCACTTGTCGAGTGATTTGAACAACTCTTTTACTTGGTACGTAAATTCGGAATATGTTAGACGAGTTTGTGTAACCTACGAATATTCCTTCTAGTGCTCTTGGGTGGAGCTTGGAACCGCTCGGTCTGGTTTCAGCTGGTATGTGAATGTAGACCTTTGTACCGAAGGCGTGAAGGTGTGTTATTGATGGAGGTAAGGCTCCATTTAATAACTCGAACGGTGACTTAAAGTCAATTGTCCGATGAGGCGTTCGGTTATACAAGTATACCGAGGTGGCAATGGCCTCTGCCCAGAGAAATTTTGGATGATCAAGAAGCATTGCTCTGGCTTTGGTGACAATTGTTCGATTGAATCTTTCGGCCGTACCATTGGATTCGTGTTCGTATGGAGGCGATTTTTCATGATCGATACCGTTGTCTGTAAAGAATTTTTGTACTCTTTTATCAATATATTCTCCTCCATTGTCTGAAAAAAATGTTTTGATAGTAAGATTTTTTTGGTTTTGTATTCTTATTACAAAGTCGCCGATTGCTTGATGTGCTTGGCTTTTATCACGAAGGAATGATATTCAAGCGTATCTTGAGTAATCGTTGATGAATGTAATGTAATACCTTTTTCCTCTTCATCCACTAACAGGGTCATTTCGATCAATATATATCTTTTTATAATTAAATTGAACTTTTCAATAATCCCTTTTTCAACTTGAACTGGTATTTATTCTTTCTTATCTCCGTCTAAAACTACTGTCCATAGCTTTGCCCCTCGGAAAGCAATTTGCCAAGCTCTAGACCATCTTCTAAAATTTGACTGTCCTTAAAGAATGGGTAAGGTGGCTTTTGGATTTCCGATGTCGACAGTAGCGTTGGTTGACATTATGTAGATTTTCTAACAACGGAAGATGGTGCAAACCCGGGCTCATAACCAATTAGAATGGTTCCGGAGATTGTAAGAATGACATACCAAGTATGAGGATGAGTTAGAGTTATGATGAATGTGTTTAATGTACGACGAAGTCTACTGATGTGTAATGGATAGTTAATTGTAAAGAAATTGCTATAATTCTATCTGTGTAGCGAGAAGTCCCTCTATATACATGAAAGCGGGGTTTTCCGCACACTAGTGTAAACTCCAACATACTTCCTTATCTAACCTAAATGGGAAAGATGTTGGAGATCCTGAAGCCAATGTATGCTGTAAGGCATCTATTGGCTAATTACTATTCATGCCAGTGAGTGATGATAAAGGTTAATCATATCTCATGGCGTCAGTGCATATTATTCTAATATGAACTATTTGTCTACTGCAGTCATGTTGCTGCCTTAATTACAACAAGTCGGGCCTTGGTCCCTGGGTGCACAGTGTCAGCCGTCAGTAGTGCTGCACCAGCCGCATTGCTTTGCTGGTCCACTTTGCGACGTGACTTTCGAAGGTCAGACCGCGATCAAGGTATACTCCGAGCCATCGGATGTCGTCAGACGCTTGTACATCGCGAGTGCCTACCCTTATAGCCGGAAGATCGTATCCCCTGGATCTGAGGCCGACGAATTAGACTACTTCGGCCTTATCTGGGTCGAAAGAGACGGCATTATCAGCAGCCCACCCTAGGACTGCGTCGACTTCTCTCTGGACAGCTAGTGGCGGACAGCTGGTCGGACTCTTTTGTAGTTTCTAGGTGCTGTAGGGCGCGTTAGAGCGTCGGGTAGTTCTGTAGGGACTGGGCCGTCTAGCACGTGACTAAGGTCACGAGCTGTAGACAGGCACGACGTTAATATAAATCAATAAATAAATAAATAAAAATTTAAACTAAACTATACGTATTGGACATCAGGTTGGTTCCTTCTGGGCTAGCCCTTGTGGCCCCCTCTTCCGATCAAGCCCCAGAACTCATGCAAGCAGCCCTTGCTCTACAGCCTGCCACAGGAGTTGTGCCGATCGAAAGACAGGAAAAACGAGAGAATTTCCTCCTCAGCCCAGTCCCCAAATATGGGTACAATGCTTCTGGATCTCCCGAAGCCCTTTCTGATGCTGAAATTCGAGAAGAGCTCGCAGCAGCAAAAATCGACACAAAATCGATTATTTTCATCAGCTGGACACGTAACTCTCTGGCATCCCCAGAATGGGAAGGTACTCTACGACTAGTAGTGGCAAAGCTAGCCGCAGATAAACTCCCCTCCAGCGTCCGCCTATTTGCTCGGTCCGCCAAAATTCGTCTGGCTGACAATTGCCCACGCCTCCAGGTCTGTCAACGCTGCCATGGATATCACAATATCAATGCCTGCACCCGCAGAGCTCGATGCGGACTTTGTGCGTCAGACTCACACAAACGCCCTTGTACGACACCCATAAAGTGTCTTAATTGTGCTGGCCCGCACGTGGCCTCTTCCACTGGATGCTCCGCGAGACCCTTCAGAGCTAACGGAGTATTTGTTCGCCCAGACAAAGAGAGAATGCGGGTAATGCGCCAGGAAGGACACAAGTCCTGGCTGGCTCTTAACCCTCCCCCGCCCGCTCCGGAACCCCCCGCTGGGTCGCCTTCCACACAACCCTCGGGCACCACGATTCCATCTCCTATTCTAACAATAGGCTCAGCATCTAGGTTTGCTCCCCTGATTTCCCTTGAGGAGTCACTATGAGGGACCGTAACAGGAACCGAAGAAAGCAGAAAACCCCAGGCCTCTGCTTCTTCCAGATCAACGTTGGTAGACGTACCTCTGCGCACGACGCCGCCCTAGAACTGGCCTCAAAATGTGGGGCTAATGTGGTACTAATCCAAGAACCTTGGGTTTCTACTGACCTTTCCCGTAGACTAACAAAGACTCACCCAAGATTCCAATGTTTCTCTCCACTTTCCAACTGGAATATTCGGCCACGGGTGATGACTTACGTCTGCAAAGAGCAAGGGTTATCCCCCTTCCAGCCAGCTTTACACTCGCGAGACCTATTATAAGTCGTTATTCCGCGCAGGAATAAGCGTGCGCTCGCATGCTGGAACGTCTACAACGTCCCAATCGGAGCAACCGACTCCGGGGAAGGTCTAAAGTATCTAATTAACAGCACAGGGTCACCAGATATACTCGCAGGGGACTTCAACATTCACCACTCATCCTGGGACCCGAAATCTCGAACTGATAGCGTGGATGGCGACTCCCTGCTATCATAGACAGCCTCGAAGGGGCTCACACTCTTGAATCACCAGGGGGTCCCTACACATGACGCCGGTGCCGCTCTCGACCTATGTTTTCTCCGGAATAACGTGAGTGCTTCTTGCGAAATTCGACAAGATCTGGAAGTTGGCTCCGATCATAGGACAATCCTCTGTCAAGTATTCGATCGGGAAGCCGAGACACCTGTACCTGGTAAGCTCTAGTTTGCTGCCTGTAACTGGGAAATGTTTCAAGACTTCGTGACAAATCGGCTTGCAACACCTCCCTCCCATATCATTGAAGAAGAGGCCGCAACCATTGTCGACATCATCGCAGGAGCTCTCCTCGCTGCCTGTCCAAGAGAACGCAAACAGCAACAAAAGCGGCTGGTGGGGTAAGGAGTGCACTCAAGCCCATTTAAACTTTTGCAGAGCTCGTCGCGCGGGACTATCAGCAACTTCTGAACGACGTGCCTTTGGAAAAGTAGTGAGGAAATCAAAGCGGGAATTCTGGCACAACAAAGTAGAACAAGTCTCCAACCTTAAAGAGGCCTACCAAGTCACGCGCTGGCATAAAAGAGAGGGCAATACCATACTCCCCCACTAGAGGGACCATCGGGCCCGATATTCCATCCAGCAGAGAAGGCGCAGCTCTTCCAGGAAGCACTTCTTAGCCGTCATCTTAATCAAGCAGATCTTGATGATGCAATTCCTACAGTGGCAAAAAGATCTATTGCCTGGCCTCCGCTGACAGACGTAGAGATCTACAACTCGTGCTGCACTGTCCCGACATCCGCTCCTGGACCGACAATATTACCGCAACAGTACTTCGGCGCGCCTGGCCAATAATCGGTCCTAGAATAATCTCCTTATTCCGCCAATGTGATGAGTGGGGGATACACCCTAGCGCGTTTAAGAAGGCTAATGTTGTTATAATACCAAAGTCTGGAAACCGCAATCGAGCTCTCCCAACATCATACCGCCCGATCGCTCTTCTATCGTGCCTTGGTAAGGGATTAGAGAGACTTGTGGCGCGTCGACTCTCATTCCTAGCGCTGAGATATCAGATTCTTTCCCGGGATCAGTGTAGCGCAGTCCCTCGGAGATCAGCTACCGATCTCACCACTGCATTGTCTTGCGATATTCAGGACGCCTGGGCCAAGAAACACATGTAGCCGGTATGGTCACTGTAGATATTAAAGGCGAATTTGATGGAATTCAAAAAGGCCGCCTGTGTCACTGCCTACGGAGTCAAGGGTGGCCCTTCAATGTAGTACAATGGGTGTCCTCTTTTATGTCCGAACGAGAAGCCTCAATCACGCTAGATGGAACTATATCTCCGGTGTTCAAGATACACTGCGGACTCCCTCAAGGGTCCCCAGCTTCACTATCTTATTTTTACTGGCAATTGAAGGTATGCTCCATCTCTCCCCAAAGCGTTTCGGCTATGCAGACGACGTTGCATTTATAGCGTCCGCACCGACTCTCGCCCGCTGTGGAGAGCTACTTCAGACGCAGTTAGACATGACCCTCGCCTGGGACTTGAGAACGGCATCGCTCTCGAAGTCTCAAAAACAGAGCTACAATATTTTCACCGAAAACATGGATCTCCACTAGAGCCCAGCGTATATGCAGATGGAGTAGAGATCACACCAAACACCCACACGCGCTGGCTTGGAGTCATCTTCGATCGGAGCCTCGGGTTTAGAGAACATGTCGACAAGCCTGTGGAAGATCCTTGGCTATTACAAGCCACATTAAAAGTCTTTCGAGAGTCACTCGAGGAATGAGCCCTCTCTTTTGAGACAAGCGCTCAAGGAGCAGCTTTTGCGACCTTGCTCTACGGGGCTGAGACATGGTATTCCAAAGGAACTCCGAAAGGACTGGTCCGTCGGATCCAACAACGAATGAATGATGCTGCCCGCGCAGCACTGCCTGTATACCGTACCACACCGTGGCTGTTCTTCTGCGCGAAACAGGTTGGGGCCCGCAAAGCCTGGCTTGAGCGCATACACGATCGCCTCGCCCTCCGCACTGCGGCAGCAGATCCCAGACACCTCTTCGTAGACGTGGAATTCCTCGAGAATGTGCGGGGTCCGACGAAGGATCTCCCCGGAGCTATCAGAAGATAATATCCCCCCCCTTGGGAAGCTGGACGTGATGAATGTTTGGAAAAGATAGGCGCTGTTGGCCGAACAGCGGGAGTCGATTCCTTCACTCAATGGAGCCGGATACTCAATTAGACGCGGCACGAACCATGAAATTGCCCGCGGAAATATACCTCTAGGTGCCTCTGCAAAAGTGTACGATGCGGAAATCACTGGAGCAACAGAAGGTCTAGCAGCTGCTCTCCTTAATCCCATGACCTTTTATGCAACCAACTTAACCATATGTCTAGATAACCAAGAAGCAGCTCTTCGACTCCTCTTGTTAACACCTACTGCAACAAGCTCCCGCCGGATTGCAAAATTTCGGCAGCTAGCAGCTAGCTGGACGAAAAGAAAACGAGCATCTTGTACTAAAGCAGGAGCAGTCAATGTTAGATGGTGCCCCGGACACTCTGGAATCCCTGGAAATGAAGCAGCAGATGCTCTAGCGAAATCGGCTTGTCTAATGAGTGCGCCATCCCTACCTCCATCCATAGCAAGAGCAAAAAGAGAAATTTCTCTGTTATATAACGCCTCTACTACTCCTTACTGGGCTCAGGAAGGCTCAATTAGATATAAAGAACTAGGGATTGGCCCTAGTCTAGGAATATCCCCAGAACTGAAAGGACTAAGCCGGCGTGCACTTGGGGCGCTAATTGCAGCTCGCTCCGGACACGGAGATTTCGCACAGTATCATCGGCGTTTCACACACGAAGATGCCTTAATGACCTGCTCCTGTGGTGAAGAAAAAAGTCCGGACCACTTCTTTCACTGCAGCATAGGAAGAAGCTGGGCTCATCTCAGTGGTGGACCCCGACATCCCAGCCCTGGTATTAAATGGGTTCTTGGCACGCCCAAAGGCGCACTCGCCTTCGGAAAATGGGTTGAGCTGATGAAGCTCTACGACAAAATCCAACAAGTGAATTAGATATTTCCCTTGAGATTTATGATATTGCGTGAAATTAATGTTAGATGGAGGGATTTATTACTGCTAATAATTTCTTTTGTATTCTGACCTTTCTTTTTTGGAAGTTCCCCTCACTATTTCGCAGTCTGTGGTGTAATTTCAAACTACTTATAAATAAGAAGTAAAGTCCCGGGTAGAGGGATATTTGCTACATTTAAATTGGAAATCAGAGTGGCGGACAGCTGTTTGTTTGTTTGTTTGTTTGTTCATTAACGTGCTAGGTGAAGTAACTGCCGTCGCACTCCTACTGGAGCTTGAGCACGAGTGGGGTCGGGCCGGATCAGGTTAACTACCGTACAGTACAAATGCCTCGTCCCACCTAAATGACCGGAACCATGCCAAAATGCATCTATGTGTTGAACCATGACGAATTCGGCAGCCCAGAATTGAAAACAAAACAATAACTTTCCCGCGAAATCCCGCATTACAAAAGAAAAACTTCAACAATCTCCCTTCCATCGTTCCGCCTCAGCCACCACGCGCCTGAGCCTCGAATCTAATCTCTCTGTCCATGCCAAACCACCTAGGCCTTTGATCTATCATCTCAGAGTCACAGGTATCCCTGCCATCCCCCTACTAGCCTCCGCGTATATTCCACTCTCTTGGACGTAGTCACTGAACAGCTGCCATCCCCTTGATCCGAGCATTAATTCCAGAGCCGGCGCCCTACGCTTTCCGCTTTTCAGCCGCCATGTTGCCAGTGCTTTCCGACATTGGACAAGGTGACCAATTGATTTTTCCCTCCCACACTCGCAGTTAAGTGTAGCATCGGCGTGATTGAAGCGGCGATGATATGCCGCAAAGTCTCCATGTCCGGTTCGAGCGGCTATTAAGCGAGCGTAGACTGCCCTTGGTAGTGCTAGTTCTGGCGGTTTCTTTCGTCGCATCTCGAGTTCGAGGTCGGCATATTGTCTGGGGCGATTCGAATGCCACCAGTCTGACCATCTGCCTGGACAATTCACGGCTTTCCGTCCTGTTGAGGCGAGGGTCATCACACCATGTGTCGTCCTAGAGTTGTCCGGCGAGTTAAGCTCTCTTCGAGCGAGTTCATCGGCGATTTCATTTCCTGCCAGCCCTTCGTGGCCCGGAATCCATCCTATTTTGACAGGCGCGGCTGATCCCGCGGCCAGTTTCACGAACTTTTGGATACGCCAGGATGATGAGCCCGTTGTTCCTGTTAGTAAGGCCTGGCTGCAGCGGAATTGTCGAGTAGGAAGTAGATGGCGCTGCGTCCTCGATCTCGCTTGCTGGCAGTGATTGCTTCGAGAGCAGCCAAAGCTCCATGAACCTCCGCGTCGTAGACCTCTGCATTGGTTATTTTTCCTGAGCCGCTTTGCTCAATTACCCTGCCTGTGCCACTGATAAAAGTCACAAAGGCCCATGACACTTTGTCGGTGGACGCCCCAGAACCATCACTGTACACGCAGAGACAGTCGGGTGGGAGTGTAGGAAGCCACTCTCTTATGAACTTGGCAGCCTCTTTCTTGCTTGTCCAGCGGGGAATCGGCTGAGGGGGGGTCGGATGTCGGAGCGGCGGAGGTAGTTCGGCCTCTGGCAGGAGTCGATACATCCTCTGGACCCTTGAATCATGCACTCTGTCGAAACCAAGTCTGGTTTTGTTGCATGTCTTTAGGCCGAGTCGGTGGCGAGCGCTGTCAGTGCTTTCTGTGGCCCGAAGTCGAAGCGGATGATAATCATTTAGTTTCCGGATTCGTGCGGCAGTCTTGAGCCTGCGTTCCTCGAGCAGAATTTGTGCTGGCGGAATACCAGTCTCTCTTCTCAGGGCTGCGATGGGCATCGTGCGCCAGGTTGGTAGAGCCACGCGGATTCCAAAGGCAGAAGTTTGGTCAATAACTTTGCACTGTCTCTTACAAGAATTTCGCGCGACACCTCGATAGGTTTCCCTGGTTGGCCCCGGGTACCAGGATTCCGCTGCGTGCATCGCGGTTGGCAGGACTACCGTGCGGATGACTGTGGTTAGTAGGTCGGGCCTTGGTCCCTGGGTGCACTGAGTGAGCCGTCGGAAGTGTTGCACTAGCCGCATTGCTTTACTGGTCCACTTTGCGACATGGCTTTCGAAGGTCAGACCGCGATCAAGGTGTACTCCGAGCCATCGGATATCGTCGGATGCTTGTACATCGCGAGTGCCTACCCTTATAGCCGGAAGATCGTGTCCCCTGGATCTGGGGCCGACGAAGTAGACTACTTCGGCCTTATCTGGGTCGAAAGAGACGGCATTATCAGCAGCCCACCCTAGGACTGCATCGACTTCTCTCTGGACAGCTGCTGCGGCTTGTTCGGAGTTGAACCTATGCCGAGGATAGCAAATCATCTGCATAGCCGAATCTCCAACTACTGCCCCCACGACTTCGGCCATGTAAAGGAGGAAGAGAATCGGGGATAAAGGCGATCCTTGTGGCAGCCCGCACTCTAGGTGAATTGGGTCTGTTACTCCATCCTCGTGTCTGACACGGGCCGATCGTTCTTTCAGGAAAGACTTTATCCAAGTGATGGCTGGTTTCGGCCACCCAACTTTATTCATCCTTTGCAGCAGTCGACCGTGGAGTACAGCGTCAAATGCACCCTGAACGTCTAGAGTGACAAGGACTGCTTTCTTCTGCCTCTTCATGCATGCTCCACATCGTGGATGACGCATGAGACAAGGTCGTTAGCGGATCTGCCGGAGAGTGCTCCAAAAAGCTGCTGCGGCACGGCCTTGTACGAGATGGCGGTGTAGGCCATGCGCCTTGCGACTAGTCTCTCAAGACCTTTGCCAGAGAGAGTAGTGCGATGGGCCTCCATCCTTTAGCTGTGCTGAGATTACGGCCTGGTTTGGGGAGGAGGATCACTTCGGCTAGCTTGAATGCCTTCGGGAAGTGGTTCAGTCGAAGTGAGCCCTCAAAGAGTACTCTCACTGCTTGTTCAATTGACGGCCAGGCTATCCTAAGAAGACGAACAGAAATTGCGTCTGCTCCGGGTGCTTTATTCTGGCAGGCCGTTGTGACCCACTTGGCTTCTTCATCAGTGACGCTTGAGGCCCATGGGAGGTTTCCGCGTCCTGGCTCGAAGTCTTCAGCGTCGACGTCGTTCTGACTGGTGAACCGGCCGAGAAGGAGGTCGCGCAACAGAGTTGCTCGCTTTCCTGGATCTGAAACAAGACCATCTGGAGTTTGGAGTGGTGGAGCAGCTGATGTAGGTTGCGGCTTAGCCCAGCGTGCCATCCGGTACATGTCGACGTCGGTTGTTGCTTCGGAGAATTTTCGCCGCCAGTATTGGCGTTTCGCACTTCTGACTATGCGACGGAAATCCTTTCTACTCTCTTCGTCCCTGAATATCCTATATTCGCGTTTGGCCTGTGAGCATTCCAACGTCCACCAAGGTGCTGTCCTACCCTTCTTCGTACTCCCGCGTCTTCCGGTAGCCCTGATAGCATCGCTGATGATTTGAACCAGTTTATCCGCAAGGTTGTCCACCTCACTTGTTGAGACCATAGGCTGCATCCCTGTTCCATGGGCCCACCTACCTAGTACCTTGGCGAAGTCTTCGAGGGCGTCGTCTGTCACTCGTACCGGTTGACCAGTTTTGATAACCGCTATGGCTTTCGAGTTCGGGCGGGGAACGTCTCCTGCAAGCGTTCTGTGGTCCGATGTTGAGTCAAGCTCTGTCGAGACATCTGCAAGGGCACCAGCATTAGACCAGACCAGGTCGAGTGTGTTTCCAAAGTCGTGTGTCGGGACGCCCGGTGTGGAAGATAGGTCCATACCGTGCTCGAACATCCACTCAGTGAGCACCTGGCCGTCACCGTGTAGCCTAGTAGCCATTGGCTGCCAGTCGGTGTGAACAGCATTGAAGTCTCCGCCAATAACTGTAGGCCCAGATGGAGCCCATGATAGCAGCGGCAAAAGGTCTGCTCCGGGAGCGCGGTATACGGAGACAAATGTGACTCCTTCTACCTTTACTGCAGTGAGATCTGGTGATGTCTCGCAGATTGCTTGCTGTTGGCAATGGAACCCTTTTCGCGTGTAGATGAGGGAGCGTGGCCTTGAAGAGTTAGCAGCGACACGGGGGGCAAATGCCTATCGAATCCGGGATGCGACTTGGTGAGCCAGAAGCCGTCCTTGTGTTTAGTCCAGGGTTCCTGGATGAGTAGGACATCGGTTCCTGAATCCCAAGCGGATTGCAGGATGATGTCCGTAGCCGGGTCTCCTCTGCCCAGATTAGCGCAGAGGAACGAGATTGTTGTTGCCGTTTTTTGAAGCTCGGTTGGGTTGTGGTCCCTTACGGGCATTGAGCAACGTTTATATTTTCGTTTTCAGCAGTAGCCTCGGTGGCTTTCTGCTTTGCTTCCATCTCTCTGATCGAAGCATTCCTTTCTTTTTGACCCTGCTCGCGGATCACCGACAGCTGGTCCCTTGTGCGTTGCACCGTCTTCCCACCAGCCCGTGTCGGCCTAGCCATACAGTTAGGCTCAGTTGCAGCGTGTGGCCCGTGGCAATTGATGCACCTTGGTACGGCCTGTTTGCACTCAGTAGCTTTGTGCTCAATTGAGCCACAGCGGGTGCAGCGCTCTGCTCGTGAACAAATTTTAGTTGGGTGGTGTCCCCAGCATCGATTGCATTGCGCAATTTTGAGCTTGCGCTGGAGTTCGTGAAGGCGCCCGCTTTCTTCAAACAGTCTTTCTCCAAGTTTCGGTTTTCCTGTTGCGAAGTGCAACACCCAGTCCGTTGACGGCCTGGCCATGCTAGTAGCGAAAGCACGAGCTGAAGTTGGTCTAACTCCTGTTTTGAGAGCTGCTTCTTCTATTACCATCTCTGGTGTCACTATGGTGGGCCCTTCCAGAGTGTAAAGCTTGTCTGGGATATTCGGTGCCAGGACTGATATCCAGTTGGAGGCGGCTTCCAATTTCATTTCTGAGCTATCTAATATGGCTCCTCCTGAGAGAAGTGCACCTCTGGCTCCTTCCCCTTCGGCTTGTATTGCGAACCCTGAGTTCACGACAGTGATCTGTTTGATTGTCGAGTTGGCCAGTCGCAGCTTGCTAGCTAGGCTAATCTTTACGAAGTAGGGTGACATACGTCTCCACGGGTGGTCAGGTTTGAGGCGCAAAAATACGCGCTCGTCAGGTCGCTGGGGGTTTGTTGCTGGAGCTTTAGGCTTCGGCGCGGAGGCGGGCCTCACTGGCACTGTCTTGAGTGTTGATGTTGGAGCCACTTGGTTTGCTGGCTTGTTTCTTTTTCCCAACACCTCGGTCCAAGATTTCTCTGTAGCGTTGTTGTTGGTTTTGTTTGAGCCCTGGTTGGGCTGGAGAGTTGCGGTTGTGGCTACCGGCCTTTGTGGTGCCGGTCTATTCTTTTCTCTGGCAAGGATCAGCACTGGACGTGTGACGCTTGCAGGACTTTGTTTTGGAGGCTCTGTGACTTGAGCCGGGTTAGATGTGTTAGTATGGCCGCTTGCAGCCATTGGGGGAGCGTTGGCGTCTGCTTGAGATGGGTTGCCCCATAAAATTTCCAGTATCTTGCCCTGAAGGGCCAGTAAGTCCTGATCAAAGAGTTTTCGAAGTCTCTCGTCAGTGACTGGTTCCAACAGCTTGCAGAACCCGATGATGAAACGCTCTGCTTGTGCAGAGCGCGTCTGGAATATCCTGCCCTGTTCGGCGAGGAATTCGGTCGCGACAATTTGAGGCGACGGAGTTTGTTGGAGGGGCGATCTTCGATGACTCGCCTCGTAGATTGGCTCTACAAATTGTTGGGTGGGTGGTTGTGTTGGCGGTTGTGGCCCGTTAAGGACCATTTCGACGTCTTGACGCGTCGAACATTGAGTGGGGAGGGGGGGGCCAGGGGCCAGCCTCTGCGGAGGACTGGGGCGGCATGGGTAATTGAGAGATGAATTTGTCAGTAAAATGTCGTAGGTAGAATGCGATTCAGAAGGTTGTCGTGGCGGACAGCTGGTCAGACTCTTTTGTGTGGCGGACAGCTGTGGCGGACAGCTGGTCGGACTCTTTTGTAGTTTCTAGGTGCTGTAGGGCGCGTTAGAGCGTCGGGTAGTTCTGTAGGGACTGGGCCGTCCAGCACGTGACTAAGGTCACGAGCTGTAGACAGGCACGACGTTAAATTTAAACTAAACTAAACTAAACACTATGCAACCAACTTAACCATATGTCTAGATAACCAAGAAGCAGCTCTTCGACTCCTCTTGTTAACACCTACTGCAAACAAGCTCCCGCCGATTGCAAAATTCCGGCAGCTAGCAGCTAGCTGGACGAAAAAGAAAACGAGCATCCTGTACTAAAGCAGGAGCAGTCAATGTTAGATGGTGCCCCGGACACTCTGGAATCCCTGGAAATGAAGCAGCA
>OENG01000024.1:2116170-2360385 GCA_900239735.1 Blumeria hordei DH14 | reverse complement strand
TGGGTCGACGATGCCGGCATCTAATAGTAATGAGTATTGGTAGTGGTAGTGGTGGCTGTTGCTGGCGGGGATGATTCATCGGAATGTGAAATTGCGTGGCGGAGGAAGGTTGGGAGACCGTGATTCGGATGAATGATTCGTCGCAGCTAGCAGGAATGAAGAGCAGGAAAGAAGGAGCCGGAAGCATCGACTTTTAATGACTCCAAGATGTCAGCTCCGGTCTAGAGCGATAACCAAATCTTCATCAATCTTCATTCCTTCTCTTGCCAAGCCGGATCTACATGCGAGGGAGGGATCCAGGTCGGGCATGGGGCTGTTGAAAATTAGCCGCTGTTTGGTCGAGCCGACGTGGAGATGGAGTGAAGTTGTTTGGAGGCCGGTGCAAGGGGAGACGGCTAAAAGCATCCTACCAAAATAAGAAATAAAGAAAATAGGGAAGAAATGAAAATCTGAAATATATCAATTGATGAAATATAGAAATTATGAATTGTAGAAATAGTGAAATATTGAAATTGTGAAATAGTGAAATAGTGAAATAGTGAAATAGTGAAATAATGAAATATAGAATTAGTGAAATAATGAAATATAGAATTAGTGAAATAATGAAATAATGAAATATAATCGAATAATCTAATAGTCAAGTATCATCAAAAAATATCACGTCGGCAAATAGTTGAGATGACTGTCGATGGTGGATTTCAAAGGGGAAGTTGGTCCAGGTCAGACTGGCCCAACTATTTGTAGGATCGGTATCACGTGTATTCTCGGCATGCCACATGGCCGGAAGGTCAAAGCCGGGCCGGGAATGATGCAGAATGACGAGGAATCTATCCTTTACATCCAATTATTCTATTTAATCTACTTATTCTATTTCTCTGGCATGCGCAGTTTCGCGAGGCTTAATGTGGTGGTGTCGCGACTTATAAATGGTGGTGCTGGTGCTGGTGCTGGTGGTGTCGCGACTTACAAAGGCTGGTGGTGCTGGCGATGGCAATGGCAATGGCAATGGTATATAATGCAATTCGTGTCGTAAACTGACACATACGACCATAGATTGAGGAGAATTGGGCATCCCGTCCGCTCTGCCATACACAAGCCTCAAATCGGCAGTCTAGTAGTTGGGTGGGTGACCACCAGCGAATCCCTGCTGTTGTATGTTTTTTGCTCCGCCTATCACCACCAGCCCACCCGCCATACGCCAACGCGTCAATGTGAGAAATCTCGTCGCGAACGCTGCTCACAGATCACATGACAACGTCATTCTCCTGTCATTCCCACCTCCCACCTCCCACCTAACCTCGCCAAAATCGTCTCGCGCTTGGGCCCATTCGGAATCCCCACCACTAACCTACGCGAATCGACCGGCCCAGATTGGCGCGCCTATGCCCGATACCTAGCCACCAAATCCGCTCATATCCTATTTGTAGGAGAGGAAAGCCCACTCACCCTATGGTCCGTACTCAAGGAAGCCCCATCATCGAGTGGTATCCGCGAATGAAATCTGAGTGTGAGTGAGCTTCCAAATGCAGATGCAAGTGCAAAAGCAAGTGCAAAAGCAAATCATTCCTACATAAAATGCAGACCTCCAAAACCACCTGCATGGGTCGTCATGGCGCCAACCAGGATATTTGTCCCTGAAATGGATGCTAAATGGGCTCTTGTAATCTTGAACACCATCCAAGTCTCCCCTACCCGGCCTTGACGGGTCTGGTGAAAGTGTTGAATTTGGGGCTGGTGGGGAATCATAGTCAACAATAAACTTACTTCGTGAGCATCCCTGCACATACCAACCTCCTGATTAGGAGGCAATCCTGACAACCTTCAACAAATACATGATTCACAATGATAGGCTGCACCAGCTTTGGTGGAAATCACCTCTTCTTGCTTTTGATTACCAAATTGTCCCAATTACCTAGTCGTAGGGATGAACAATTCCACGCTCCCCCTACATTACAGATATGTCCCGGTCGGTCGGTCAGTCAGTCGGTCGGTCGGTCAGTCAGTCGGTCGGTCAGTCAGTCGGTCGGTCAGTCGGTCGGTCAGTCGGTCAGTCGGTCGGTCAGTGGGTCAGTCGGTCGGTCGGTCGGCCAGCCAGTAGCGTAGGCTACGGCGTAGGCTACAGCGTAGGCTACAGCATAGGCTACAGCTCGGTGTACCGCGGACTGCGACGTCAAGTAGTCGAGCCCGTCCGGCATGAGTTGCGTGATTGTCGATCCAGGAGCTAAGTAAGATGGAGGCAGGCAGGAGAAGCCGACAGGGCGCAAGTGCAGCGTCGACAGGACCATGGGCAGGGTACGTAGACTCAACATGATACGTGGGGCGCGCACGTGGCCGCCAGGTCCAGGCTTAGATGAGTAGAGGCCAAGGTATCTGAGTCGGGGGAAAGAGGCTGACCCACTGGCCATACAACGGCCATCATATCTTGGAAGGCTATCATCATGACCATCTTCGGCTTAGGCCAAGTCCGACACTCCGCTTCACGCCAATTGATGGTGGCATTTGCCGGGCCATGTCCAATCGACAGGGAGGGAAGAGAAGGGAAGAGAAGGGAAGGGTGGCTGGAAGCTTTGGAGAAATGGACGTCCTTCCCCCAAGGACGTAGCCGCGGAAAAGGTGTCACCATGCCATGCCGTGCCGGATGGAAGATGACCTTCTGCCGACGATCCCCCAGACATGAGACGCCAAGAATAGGATCACCCGGACCAGAGCATTGATGGAGATTTCTATATTGTCCCGTTGGCTATTGTGAGGGCGCCGGTCTGCCTGTCTGCCTGTCTGCCTGTCTTTGTTGCGTGAATCCATCCAAATGAGCCATCCATTCCTCGTCTCTAGACCAGGTCCGGGGCTGATGACGGACCGACAGTAGCGTTGCTGGCATATTGCGAGTATGGTTCGTTGGGATCATGGCCGGTTTCGTTGAGGACCGGTTGGGATCAAGGGCCGTTGCGTTGAGGACCGGTGGGGATCATGGGCCGTAGTGTTGAGGACCAGTGGGGGTCAAGGATGGTCTAGCCGTTGTTTCAGGGTCGGAAGGCTTGGGTCGACGATGCCGGCATCTAATAGTAATGAGTATTGGTAGTGGTAGTGGTGGCTGTTGCTGGCGGGGATGATTCATCGGATGTGAAATTGCGTGGCGGAGGAAGGTTGGGAGACCGTGATTCGGATGAATGATTCGTCGCAGCTAGCAGGAATGAAGAGCAGGAAAGAAGGAGCCGGAAGCATCGACTTTTAATGACTCCAAGATGTCAGCTCCGGTCTAGAGCGATAACCAAATCTTCATCAATCTTCATTCCTTCTCTTGCCAAGCCGGATCTACATGCGAGGGGAGGGATCCAGGTCGGGCATGGGGCTGTTGAAAATTAGCCGCTGTTTGGTCGAGCCGACGTGGAGATGGAGTGAAGTTGTTTGGAGGCCGGTGCAAGGGGAGACGGCTAAAAGCATCCTACCAAAATAAGAAATAAAGAAAATAGGGAAGAAATGAAAATCTGAAATATATCAATTGATGAAATATAGAAATTATGAATTGTAGAAATAGTGAAATATTGAAATTGTGAAATAGTGAAATAGTGAAATAGTGAAATAGTGAAATAGTGAAATAATGAAATATAGAATTAGTGAAATAATGAAATATAGAATTAGTGAAATAATGAAATAATGAAATATAATCGAATAATCTAATAGTCAAGTATCATCAAAAAATATCACGTCGGCAAATAGTTGAGATGACTGTCGATGGTGGATTTCAAAGGGGAAGTTGGTCCAGGTCAGACTGGCCCAACTATTTGTAGGATCGGTATCACGTGTATTCTCGGCATGCCACATGGCCGGAAGGTCAAAGCCGGGCCGGGAATGATGCAGAATGACGAGGAATCTATCCTTTACATCCAATTATTCTATTTAATCTACTTATTCTATTTCTCTGGCATGCGCAGTTTCGCGAGGCTTAATGTGGTGGTGTCGCGACTTATAAATGGTGGTGCTGGTGCTGGTGCTGGTGGTGTCGCGACTTACAAAGGCTGGTGGTGCTGGCGATGGCAATGGCAATGGCAATGGTATATAATGCAATTCGTGTCGTAAACTGACACATACGACCATAGATTGAGGAGAATTGGGCATCCCGTCCGCTCTGCCATACACAAGCCTCAAATCGGCAGTCTAGTAGTTGGGTGGGTGACCACCAGCGAATCCCTGCTGTTGTATGTTTTTTGCTCCGCCTATCACCACCAGCCCACCCGCCATACGCCAACGCGTCAATGTGAGAAATCTCGTCGCGAACGCTGCTCACAGATCACATGACAACGTCATTCTCCTGTCATTCCCACCTCCCACCTCCCACCTAACCTCGCCAAAATCGTCTCGCGCTTGGGCCCATTCGGAATCCCCACCACTAACCTACGCGAATCGACCGGCCCAGATTGGCGCGCCTATGCCCGATACCTAGCCACCAAATCCGCTCATATCCTATTTGTAGGAGAGGAAAGCCCACTCACCCTATGGTCCGTACTCAAGGAAGCCCCATCATCGAGTGGTATCCGCGAATGAAATCTGAGTGTGAGTGAGCTTCCAAATGCAGATGCAAGTGCAAAAGCAAGTGCAAAAGCAAATCCGTTCCACATATATCGACAGTTTAACGAATAAAACCGAAGTATAGAATTTTTGATGATGGAATGAAAAGGAGATAAGATGTGGAATTCATAGGGAAAATATTGTAATGATTAGTTAAAATTTCGGGCAGAATATATAGTATGTGAACCTTGATATCATTTGATACATGTCCTTATCGTACCAGAGCAATAGCTGCTATGTTTATACATGTGATGAAAAATATATGTAGTTGTCATTGGTTTGAAATTTATTTGTGAAAGGTGATATTTTAAGCGATATAGATAAACTATTAATTATTGGAGGGGAAATAGTTATGTCAAAAAGATGTGTGTTGAAATTCTGAAAATAAGTCATTCTTTTTATCCCCCGGCCAACCAAGTTATATTTGGTATCGGATGAATATGGGCGATCTGAATTTTTAATTGAAGTTGTAAGCCGAGTTAGATAACGATTCTATCTTAAGATTTTTATAAAGAGTGTTGCATCGCATCTTTTTAAATATGAATTTTAGTTATCTCCTGCACTGTAATTATTTGTTTCTGATAACACACAAGACCGGGTGACTTTTCCCAACAACTGTCATTGGTGTCCCCTTCGAACATTTAGCGCTCACTGTAGAGTCTACAGAGCCGAGATGGAGTAACAAAGTCCTCATTCGATGAGGATATCCAATTGCGTTCGCGATCTGTATCGTCTTCATTTCTCATCATATCCCTCTATCACCATTATCATGAAGCTAACCACGATCAGATCAGACGTTAGGGTCGAAGCCCTTCTCGACACCAACCCTTGATCATGGAGGAAAAGCCATCCGATGAGTTTCCGGAGCGAACCCAGCACCCGATACGGAGATAGTGGATTGGATCAAGATGGCCTCGAATGCTACAAAGAAGGGAGATATAGATGAATATGCGCACCTCACCCGGTCCCGGTGTCTAGGCCTCGCCTGGCTGGGGCTGCAGGTTTTTTGAGACTTTTTCCCGCGCACGCAGTTTCCATTGCTACCATTTTTATTTTTTTTGGGTAGAAGGTTCCGTGGAAAAGGTGGCTGAATTCCACGGGTAAATACTGAGCTGAATGGCTATTCATCATGGGCAATATATCAATGATCTTACAAGTAACAAGAGAGGACAGGAGCACTGTACAAGGTGTGGCCTGGGCCAGAGAGGAGCCCAATGTGCTAGATAGTCGAAGACTCAAGTAGTACAATAAACAAACACACTCAACACAAAAGACCGTATGTCGATTAAGATGACTATGACGACGTTAATTTGATTTTTATTGAGAAATGAGAATTCGGTATCAATATCGATAACGGTTGTTAGAGGAGCCTGTCTTATATCATAACATGTGCTTCTTACCATGAGGCAAGCAAAAGGCGCATGAAACGAAAGGAAAGACCCTGTTGCACCCAGGAAAAGTAGATTCCGAATTTTCAACAATATCGTTACTTTTGACCATCGATCCTGAATATTCTTGCCAGAAGGGCATCTGAAATACATGAGTTACCCGATGACCTAACATCCGTAACGACTTTTGGATACTAAGCTAGGCTCCTTGACAGAAGTCACTCTCGACCAAGACTTTTCTGATATCCTTTCACGATCTGCGGCTTGTCCTGTGGCATGAATTAGGGAAAAGGTATGAGGATGCTAGGAAGGTTGAGAGACGCTCTTTGGTAAAAACAGGTCTTCTGCGCTCGACTGGCCGGCCTCTTCGTCAATGGAGAGCCTCGAACACAGAGGGTTATAAACTTTACCCGGTAGTAACAATCGCAAATGGCCATCGTTTCGTTGGCAGGAGAGGGGATGTCATGACGGGATAACGGATCCTCTGAGCATGTATTTGAAGGAAGTATTGTGAGGAAATTACTTCTGGAAAGAAGTTTGGAAGAGGGCATAGGAGGTAGTACACTACTCGAGGCATAGATACTCGTGGACTGTAGGGAAAAAGTATCTACATGTCATTCCATAGTCATAGACCCATTTGGACAACATGTACTTATAGATTATGGAAGATTAAAATGGGTTGTGCAGATGGAAAATGCGTTTATGACTGTAGGTAGAAATTTTCTAAATGAATTATTGTACGATTATTTAAGTAGGTCATTTCATTTTATTTCTCACTTAAAGGAATTAATTTAGCTGAAAGTTTGATGCGATTCACTACGGGGCATGACTGGCTATGAATATGATATTCTTGTAATCTTTCAGTGTGACGGGAAACCCGATGGTTATAACTTATTCGATTTAATAAACTGTATTAGGATGAAAATGATACCTGGCTACAACTAACGGGTACCTATATCGTTCAGTCCCTTGACTGATGTATTCGTCCTTAGT
The DNA here is from genome assembly GCA_900239735.1 of Blumeria hordei DH14. Classification (NCBI taxonomy): domain Eukaryota; kingdom Fungi; phylum Ascomycota; class Leotiomycetes; order Helotiales; family Erysiphaceae; genus Blumeria; species Blumeria hordei. The sequence goes on along the minus strand of OENG01000024.1, from coordinate 2,353,438 downwards.
GGAAACATGCCAGCCAGTCACACATTGTCAAGAATTACCACACTGTGACAACAATCTGGCACCTCGGATAGTATTGCAGTATCAATCTGTTTTTACTATTATTTCTTAAATTCTTATATTATGAATCTTAAAAAATGCGTTTAGGTATCCACCGAAGCTGAAACATCGCTGAACCCGTAACATTCAGCCTTAGTACATATAGGAAATGCACGAGAGGGAGATAAAGAGAAAGGTTTGTAAATTGTATAATGTGAGTCATCGACTACCTAGCAGTTTGAGCTCATCTCTGGCCCAATCCACACCTTGTACAGTGTTCATTGTCTCTCATGTTCTTTGAAAGATTATTAATATACTGTCCGTGATGAATAGCAATTCAGCTCAATGTTTATCTGTGGAATCCAGCAAAATTTTCGACGGAACCTTCTACCCAAAAAAAGAATAATTGCAGCAATGCAAACAGTGTGTGCAGGAAAAGTCTCAAAAAACCTGCAGTTCCAGCCAGGCGAGGCCTGGACACCGGGACCGCATGAGCTGCGCATATTCTTCTATATCCGCTGCCTTTGCAATAACAGATGCGATCTTGATTCGAACTACCATTCGTATCGGGGGCTGGGTACGCTCCGGTAACTTATCGGATGGCTTTTCTTCCATGATCTAGGGGTTGTGACGAGAAGGGCTATGGCCCTACCATTTTATCTAATCGTGGGAGGGTAAGACTGTAGTCTTACACACGGTGTCCTCTACTAACCTGGGAGTGAAATATTCTCCCAGAGCCAAGTTCAGTCAAATTTCGCAATACCGAACAAGTTAGCCCATGAGGCAATGATTCAAAATACTCCACCAGGTCAACCTTTCACTCCCAACAAGTTCGACCCCTCTCTAAGCCTCATAAAGTCTAAACGTACAACCTAGTATATCCTCATTCAAATGACCACACCACTCATCAACTATTCTCTGGCCTCAGCTGGTCACCAAATACATGCCCACGCTGATATTTGTACCCGACGGAGGAAACAAAGCGTGGCGCACATATCTTGGAGACTGTTCTTTGGGATGGACGTAAGAGGGATCAGGGCAAGTTTATAGGATGATGTAGAGGATGACTGTAATCTCGACAAGTGGGTGGGTATTCACGGATGAGGGTTGACTTGGGGTGAAGAAAAAGCCGCCATAACTTCGCAGTGGTACTTGCAAATGAAATCCGAGGCATGAATGCTCTTGTATACTGAGTCATCTTTTCTGTATATTTTCTCCGATATTGTGTCATTACTAGATAGCTGCATACGCAATTAAAATCTGATGCAATAAAATAGAATGTTATACCTCTTATTATTTTTAACATCTAGCTGCGAAAATTAATTGACGTCCTATGATTATATTAGATGGTTCTTTATATACTATAATTATCCATACTTCGAGCTCTGGTCATAAATACAGTTAAATTCGCTGGCGATGTTTAGTACAGGGCACTTGTAACTCTTCAGTTTTCGAGGTGTGGATTCATATTTCATTATTTGTCACGGTGCAAAACATAGAGGTATTTCCAGAGCTAGAGTCGATTGTTCGCTACACTGGTTGACACAGGTACACAGGCTGCTTACCACTGCACCATCTGACTAAAATACCAACCGAATTCCTAGCGCTAGTCTATGTGATTGAGGTCAGCGGTTACTAGCACCTTTTTTCAAGCTAGTGTCAATATACACAGCCGAAGTCATCTCGAGATTGATCAATAATATACATCAAAACAAATATGTTCGCACTCGTCTTAATTATCTAGGCCCCAGCACTAAAGTATCTCCGAAATCTCTTTTATACGAATTATTTGCTTCTGCGCAAGTCTCACCATTTAAGAAATAGTTAGATCTAAGAATCACGCTTATCTTTAAATATGCCCCCAATACGTAGTCTCGCCAGGCGCAAAGCACCTCCAGATGGCTACGCCGACATAGAAGATGATTTGCTTATATTTAGCAACAAGATGAAAGATGCTGAGAACGCTTCGACGGCAAATATTCCACGGCACCAGGTTCACTGGAAGATATTTGAAATTAGCCATCAACGCAGCAGATATGTTTACGAATTATATTACAAAAAGGAAGCCATTAGCAAGGAACTTTATGAATGGTTGCTAAAAAACGGCTACGCTGATAAAATGTTAATTGCCAAATGGAAGAAGACTGGATACGAGAAGGTTAGGCTGGAACTTTTAGTGGAATTAAAGAAGTTAACAGAAATATAGCTTTGTTGCCTAAGATGTATACAAACAAAGGAGACAAATTTTAATTCGACTTGCATATGTCGAGTCCCAAAAGCGCAGATGAAGGAAGACCAAGCCGTTGAGTGTGTGAATTGCGGATGTCATGGCTGCGCCTCAGCCGACTGAAGAAATTTACATGCAATTTATATAGATGGGAAGCGATTATGCATAGCCAAAAATACCCATGAATCTCGGCCGTTTGCATTAGTCCAGGAAAATCATTCGACAAAAACTTCGGTTAGCATTATTGCTGGAAAAGTGTATATTTTTCATGAGTACAACTGTGAAGGAGTTTGGGCATCAAAGCGAAAAAGATTGTCGATATGAATCCAGACCACAAATAAGAGATGCGTGAGGCTTAAAAGAATTCTCTATATTCAAGTTGATCTCCAACAGGTTAGGTGCATGTTTCTGAAACATATCCGAAGCTAATTTTTAGTTCTTCGCTCAAATACAACCTACTCATGTGGCCCCGGATTACAAGGTAGTTGAAGAAATAATTTCGTTATAATTGTAATACCACTGAGTAAAACGCTTGATTCGGATTCAGAAAGGCATAACTTTGCAGAAAAGCAAGCACATCGGACTTTATTCCTACCTGTGTAGACGCAAAGCTCTCAGAGTAAAAATCCATGATGCTAAGGTTAACAAAATTCCTAGAAAATTAAGTTCATCTTCATGACCTGCCACAGCTGGGCTGAAGGAATATGTAAGATAGGTCGAAAGTCAGAGAAAGGAACATTTGAGGCTATGATAACCAAGCCAAAGCATGTAGATAGTGTATAAGAATTAATTTAATATGAGTCAAGATTAGAACAGACCCGATTGAAGGTTTGAATCAAGGCCACGACATGAGAGAGAAATTAGAGAATAAGGAAGATGAACTGCCAGGAAGACGAAGACAGGGGTTGATCCCCACACAGACATAACTTTTTTGGTGCAGTTCCCAAAGGTGACAAAGAACCCAGAGCTTGGCATAATTGATTAATTGATAGAGTTCTAACATAACGGCAACTTCTTGCGACTTAGTAAATATCTCAGAAAGCTAAATTTGCACATGGGGCACTAAATGATGACAACTGGATCCAAGACACAGATTGCCTCGATTCTAGTAATATTTGCCTCTGAATTTTACGACTAAGATTTACGTCCGATGCATTAACCTTTCTCTGTAGATGCCGAACCAGTAGGGGAGGATGAGATCTACCCTTTGGGCTTGCCCTGCGCGTTTACAACCATCCTAGACATAGTAAATTTTGAGCTCAGTTATCATGTTTTAAAGTAGATGTAGAATTCATACGAACCAGTGATATTATGACTGATGTTGAGTTGGCATCCCTAACCCTTAGACATATTTCACCAATTCACTAGTGTTATGATACATATACATGCATTTGCTCTGCACATTCATGCATGTACTAATCTAAAATTCGACGATGTTGCTATGCTTGTGCGATGGTTAGACATCGGTGGTTGTTCATGAGATTGTATCAAATAAATGAAGGAGGCTGATCTCTGGGAGTTGTGATCAGGCGCAGGATTAGTTGCACACGGATAATGGCGGTCCTCGGTAGAGCCCAACATGTAGATAGAGAAGTGGTCGAGTACCACCCGCAGTGACACACACAATCACTTCTTTTCACATTCAAACTCTAGAACATCGATTCCGTTCTTGAGTCATCTCACACAGATTACCTATGACATCAACTTTTATACCGTCTCTAGTCCACTCCAAACCACCGTCCAGTGCTCATAATACACAATAACTAGTCCGGGCATTATTCTAGAACCAGTTCACGCACCCGTTAGATCTGTCACGAAATGAGTCGTGATCTAAACAATCGGTCGAAGTTAACGAAGTCTATTCTGATTATCTAAAAGGATGATATCCAAAAGATGTCTCTACAGTTTAGTAAAGTGTTTAAAGCATGGTGTTCTCTGGTAGAGTTTCAGTTGCCTTGGCACCTACTCCACTTGGGAAGGATATACTTCAGACCACATTTCGCGCGGTGTCAAGTAAATGGATGACGGAGGCATGTCTGGATAACTCTGTAATATTGAGATGTTTACGTGGGTGGGTATTCATAGATGAGGCTTGACTTGGGGTGAAGAAAAAGCCACCATAACTTCGCAGTGGTACTTGCAAATGAAATCCGAGGCACGAGTTATAATTGTGTTATCTGTTATGTACTTTTCTTCGATATTGTGTCATTGCCAGATTATTTCACACGCAACTAAAATATGACACAAAAAAAAAACACTCGGAGAGCTCCATAACTAGTCTCCTTTAGGTATGATCTATATGTGTGTGTAGCAATCGGGGGCACCTAATCTATCACTTATCTGATTCCATTTCCTTGGCTCTGCATGCTACGCCTTGTGGGTGATATCAAACTACTGATGTGAAAATTGCAATTATGACACACCCATCTGTTGAACACATTAAGTCCACCCGCCCTAAGAATCCGAATTTGAAGCGCCGAAGGATAGATTCCTTCTCAGACTCCGCGACCACGCGACCACGCGTCTGAGCCCTAGACCTCCTCCCTATCCCCAATTTGTCCTTTCCCTTCAGTCCCAGTCACGCCGCTTCCCAGCATCTTCTCTTCTCATTCAGGGGTCATTCTCTTCGGTATAGACCTTACCAACTCGCCCGCGGAGACAGCCTCAATTTTCCTCCCTTTTAATCGTTCACTGTAGCTTCTCTTAATCCTTCTGTCGATTTCGCCATCTCAGAAACTTTGTATACTTTCTATCTTTCCGACTTTGCCCCGTCGCAGCCGTAACCCCAACCGTGGAGGCCGATTATTGGTCAAAAAGCTCACGACCGAGGAACCGATGCCTCGGCCTCTGTAGTATGCTCTACCTGATTGACTGGAGGACTTCGCACACATTTCGTTGGTGCTTATGCGTCGCAGGTCGACTTTTTAGTGCCCTTGGCCGAGGTTTACACGAATATAAGGCCGATACTTCGACTCTATTTTCACACCGCACGATAGTCGCAGTGGCATGAATTTCCACTTGCAATTAAGATTGCTAGAATGGTTTTCGGATTTAAGATTGCTTCGGTAGGTTGCAAGATGAATTTAGCTGGGAAAGACCCTCGAGGGAAATTCGAGTTAGTGAAGACTGTCAAATGTTTTTATGAGAACGTCAGAAAAAGTTTTAGCCTGTCGAGGGTTCGTATTTAGGATGTAGATGAATGTATTCCTTGAGTATTACAGTCGTGAAATTTCTGCAGGTCGGGATTTTGTCCAAAAACCTGGCAACGCCACTCCTCCCGGTCGCTGTCTCGAAGAAAACCCTGATACAACCTTTATCGTAACTGAATTTTGTCTCTTGGATAACATTCCACTCCCAGGTTCGTATAGAATACCAATGACAGGTGTCCGGCCCTCGTCTTCCTAGCAAAACGCAGTGCTCTCACAGAAAAATGTTAAATCCTTGTGGAAGCGATGGTGGTATTAACTATCTTCTGATGTGGGTCAAGCCCCCATCTCTTGGGATATAAGATGTGTGAAGATTATCTAGAATACATGATCCTCCAAGATACAACAGTGCCTGAATTTTCCCATTATCTACGTTTGAGCAAGCTAGTTACATTAAATTAAATGGGTAGGAACGTATTCACCGAGACCCTAAGTTCCCAGGCCGAGGGGAAAACCTCGGTCATTCCTCCCGTACTTATTTTCGATGGGCAGCCGTAGCCATATCCAAAGACATGTAGGAATTTAACATGCCGCCTCTAATTGACTCGAACAGCACTTGAATACCTATGCGAACAGCTTATTATAAGCAATATTTGTAAGGGTTTAATGAATTCAGATGTACTTGAAAGACAATAACTCGTTAGGAATTAATAACTTCTTCCTTGGGAAGACAATCTACCACGTACTCTTCCGTCCGTTATAAGCTCTGCGTAGACTAGTCTTAACTCCCTCCATTGGCCCCCTGAGAATCATCCTTTCTCCCAGGCACGACTCTTATCCTGTATCATACTCCCCATCTGGTATGTACCCCCTCGGAGACGGAGTGGTCCTAGTGACCGGTCCCAATCCGGACAAAGCCCGTCACAATATTGCAACCAATTGGATATTTTTCGACCAGTTGAGCCCTTCGCTCTATCTGTCTGAGATAGTGGTCAGAGTTCTTCCTGAAAGAGGTCATGGATGAGGATGAGACGAAGCCGACTGGTACTCTCGTAGATGAATTGGGATTCCGAAGGGAAGGACAAAGTCTCTTCTTGGCTATTCCAGATATGTGAATAAATTAGGTTATTAAATCGACACTGCTGGAAGTTGATAAGTTCGGGTTTCATAGGAAATTTCTTAGGAGTTTGTGTTTTACTTTTTATTAATTCATTTTATCGCCCTGTCTGAGTCTATGACTGTGTAGGACATGCAGGTCCCCTCTGCCTACAGGCCAAGGATACCTATGCCAGTAGTATATCCCCTCCTATGCCTCCCATACAGCTCCCCTCAAACAGTACCGCCCCTCACAAGTCCTCATTCTATCATACACTTAGAGGAGCCCTTCGCCCTTCATTATCTCCTCTCTCCAGCCAACGAAACGATGGCTATTTGCTGTGTTTTACTTACCTTCATGCTATCTCAATCTCTTCGCGGGTGACGTCATCCTTAACAAGCCTCAGCCTCTGGACCACGTGATAACATAGCTTGGGAATCATGCTGCCCCATTGACCACGACTCAGTGTGCGGATGGCCTCTTAACAATCACTTCATGACATCGCAAGACGCTGATTAATAAAAATACAACCATATCACTCATCTCATCACACACTACGATCTCGCTCGTCTTACAGAATAGATAAACACAAAATTTGGAGCATCATTTGGAATAATGGTTATCAACCCCACTCTACTCGCACAGAGGTCGCGCCAGTGTAAGACAAGATGTGCGGATAAACTTATATCTGTTAACATAAGTAATAGCAGTGAACTGGGCTGACGCCCAAAAGAGGGTGGTTAAAAGTTACCGGGATTGGATACGCGCTGTACGTGATTCACCCTTATACAACCAATATATTCTATTACTTCGAGGTCTTCTTTAATAGAAGCAAATCATGGCTCAAATAACGAAATAAAAACTAATTCCTACTTTTAGGCCCCAGAAATACAAACCATGTACTCGCTTGATATTCCCATAGCACAAATGCGGACCAGAATACGGCAAGAATTCGAACGGCATCGATTTGTCAAACAAATAAGTGTTGTGGACGTATTATTGACGCACGCAAATGTTGAATTTCAGGTAACTTCCCTGATCTGATGTTATCCAAGAAGTCATTTGGGCTAAAAATGAAAAACGCCCCAAAGTGCAATTTAAAAACAATATATTTACACTGTTGGCTGATTGTCTAAATTTAGGAAACTTTGAACTACTGGAAGCAACTACCCCATGTATTGAAATATTTTAGGGCAAAAGAAGATCGCAAAGTTTCAAGCCCGAATAACTTCGTTGAGGCCTTTCTAGAGGTATGAATGGCGCTCAAATCCAAAAAACTATATCTAATAAACATAGGGACGGAACTAAAGTTTCGATTAACGATGTTAAAAATTTATCTAATAGTCATATCACAAATCAAACCAACATTATTTCATATTGAAGTTCATTGAGGTAAAATAGCTTGCAAAAGTTAACAAATGTTGTAATTCCATTCCATCTGAAAAGTCTCGCCTTGCCGCCATTAATTTATCAGTCTCAGCATCATACAAGTGTCTCAGGTCAACAAACCCCATTTTTAGTACCTCAAAATCACCTGTGCTATCTTACTATCGGCTAGTCATGATATCAATTCTCACGCAATCACCTAAATTTACATTCTAAAAATTTGTACCCCCACAATCATGTAAGGCTCAGTGTAATGGAGGAATAGGGAGTCATAAATCACTACAAGGATAGCGTAAAGTGCGTTAGCATTTTAGAAACAATTTTTCTTTTAAATTCAGGTCAAGGTATGATTCTGTTAAAAAGCATGGGATTTCTACCTGTGCTAGAAAGTCAGGTGTTTACTATTTTGTGATCAAATTTAGCAAGACATCGCTATATTTATGATCTTTTTTTGATCTTAAACATTTCTGTTATTCTAGAGGACAAAGACTGGATATCTGTCCGCGGTAACCTCTACGGATCTAAGAAAAGATTCCCTAGAGCCAAGTTCAGTCTAATTTTGATGAAGACAAATTAGTCGACATGGCAATAATATAAGATACTCCACCACGTCATTCTTTCACTCTCTACAAGATCGATTCCGGAGGGCAAGACTGACACCTGTACGCGGTGCCCCCTACGAACCTGGGAGTGAAATATTCTCCCAGAGCCAAGTTCAGTCAAATTTCGCAATACCGGACAAGTTGGCCCACGAGGCAATGATTCAAAATTCTCCGCCACGTCAAATTTTCGCTCCCAACGAGTTCGACTCCTACCCAAGTCTCATCAAGTCTACAAGTACGACTAAGTACATCCTCTTTCCAATGACCACTCTTCTCATCAACTATTCTCTGGCCTCATCTAGCCGCCAAATACACGCCCACGCCGATATTTACACCCGACGGAGGAAGCAAAGCGTGGTGCACAAATCTGGGAGACAGTTCTTTGGGATGGACGTGAGAGGGATTGGGACAAGTTTACAAGATGACACAGAGGATGGATACAATCTCGACGGGCGTGTAATTTTGAATTTTGGCAAGGAGTTTTACGAATTGAGCTTTGTGCGCGCCAAATCTTCGCTTGCGAGAGTGCAGCGGACACTATAACAACACGCAAACGATGGAAGGTGCCGTGGTCCGCCTCCTGGTGGTGTTCTCCGGTATAGTTTGAGTAGCCTAGGCACCTACTCCACTTGGGAAGGAGACACTTTAGACTACATCTCGCGCGGAGGAAATTCAGAGGATGATGAAGGCATGTCTGGATAACTCAGGGTTTTTGAGACGTTCCCCTGGGTGGGTATTCACGGATGAGGGTTGACTTGGGGTGAAGAAAAAGCTACCATAACTTCGCAGTGGTACTTGCAAATGAAATCCGAGGCATGAGTGCTCTTACTGTAAATTGAGTCATCTTTTCTATATATTTTCTCTGATATTGTGTCATAGCTAGATAGCTGCATACGCAATTAAAATCTGATGCAAAAAAAAAAAAAAAAAAGATCGATTCCTATCCGAGCCTCATCAAGGCTGCTAGTAGACCTAATACGTCCTCGTGTCAATGATGCCATCTCTCTACAAATCAATCCCTGGTCTTAATTGGCCTAGTATTAAACGACCAAAAGGATTATAAAATTCGAAAGAAATTTCAAACGGTGGCACGCAAATCCAGAGGTATAACACCGGGATAGATGCCAAATATATATCTGATGAGATGGACAATATCACGCTATGAATATATACAATCTTGAAAGAGATGAAAATTTGATTTTTAGGAAGGTGTATGTCAGACCGAACATTGAGAACTACTCAACCTCGATTCCGAGAGTGCATGCGACACTTTAAACACTGTCACAGCTTTATGGTGCACTGACATATCACCTGGGCCGTTTTGCTAATTAAAGTCTGGATATCTTGTACATCTATACCACCTGGGACATGGGATCGCTGATTCGAATCCAACAAATGTTGCTTAGGGAATAATTGTACATAGTGTCATAGCTAATTAGGCTGCATACACTTAATGAATAAAAAAAAAAAGAATCCAACAAAACTGAACTACATTTTTCGCGTTGCTGTTGCGCTTGGATGAGAACGGCATGATCTGGTAATAAATTGGAATTATAACTTTCCTTCAGTGGGTATTCGCAGAGGTGATTCGATTAACTTGTAGAAGAAAAAATGACTCATTAGGTTTTGTGAATGAAATCTAGAATACGAGTCCCTCTAACGTAAAAGAGTCGTGCAACATGTACACGTAGCACTGATCATGTATCAAAATTTTATAGATAAATATGATTTAATGAAAAGTGAAAAAAATCTCATCTTGTTAGAGCCAGCAAGCTATCAAACTAATAGTAGTCTATCAGCCCGACTAGGCTGAAAAATATTTGCACTGAAAAATATTAATATTCTTACAAGCTCTGCGTATGCGCTCCTCGGTTTTCTGCAATATAGGATCATGGTCATCTGCCACGCTCTTGATCAGTTGAAGCATCAGAATGTCGCTACTCAAGGATGACAAGTCTTTTCCTGTATTTTTATTAGACGTGGGCATCTAGATCACAAAGCACTTTGAATACTATGGAGGGATAGTATGACTCACTTTCTGTATTAAAGTATAAAACAAAGTTGTAACTTCTTGACGGCAAGTGTAGATGGTATTTCTTTCAAACAATTTTGATGACTGGATTTTCAAGAGTAAAATTAGATTTAATCCCAAGGATTTGCAAGCTACAAATGTGTGATGGGATTCATTTTTCAATCCAATATCCTGATTTTGCATCTCGTGGGTCCATGCTGTCTTCCAACAACTATTACATTCCTCTGATAATTAAACCTCTCAGTTGAAAGCCCCAGCCAGCCGGGACCATTTCCTTGGATTGCCGGGGCTTGCTCTCAAGGTTTGCAAGAAAACTGAATGCCAAATCCGAAGTACAAGTTTATGCAATGCAACTGGAATCTTTAGTTTAGGCTCGGGTGGTACTGCAATGTCTTGGATCGATTGATTTTTTTATATTTCAAGTCTCTACTGAGTCCTAGACTATGAAACATTACTGAAAGACCTACCGAAATAGCCCCTTAATTTATAGGTTAATTTCTGATTTGAATATTACAATTATGTGCCAGTTGATCCTGAGGGTCAAGCCCCAGGCAACGTCTTGGAAACATTAGGAGATTTAGTACAGATTAAACCTAATCTGTGCGTCTGGTCTTCTCGTTTGTTCTCCAGGAAGACTATTTACACTACTGTGCCATCTACACGAATCAACACGTCATCGCTAATGACCCCATAACTTTTGATTTTGTCTCATTCTCTCAGCAGAATATGACCGCCTTCGCCACATAAGTGAGTGAGTGAGTGAGTGAGTGAGTGGGTTTTTATTGTACTACTTGAGTCTTCGACTATCTAGCACATTGGGCTCCTCTCTGGCCCAGGCCACACCTTGTACAGTGCTCCTGTCCTCTCTTGTTACTTGTAAGATCATTGATATATTGCCCATGATGAATAGCCATTCAGCTCAGTATTTACCCGTGGAATTCAGCCACCTTTTCCACGGAACCTTCTACCCAAAAAAAATAAAAATGGTAGCAATGGAAACTGCGTGCGCGGGAAAAAGTCTCAAAAAACCTGCAGCCCCAGCCAGGCGAGGCCTAGACACCGGGACCACATGAGGTGCGCATATTCATCTATATCTCCCTTCTTTGTAGCATTCGAGGCCATCTTGATCCAATCCACCATCTCCGTATCGGGTGCTGGGTTCGCTCCGGAAACTCATCGGATGGCTTTTCCTCCATGATCAAGGGTTGGTGACGAGAAGGGCTTCGACCCTAACGTCTGATCTGATCGTGGTTAGCTTCATGATAATGGTGATAGGGGGATGTGATGAGAAATGAAGACGATACAGATCGCGAAGGCGACTGGGAATCCTCATCGAAGTGAGGAGGTTGTTACTCAATCTTGGCTCTGCAGACTCTACAGTGAGAGCTGGAGGTTCGTAGGGGACACCACTGACAGGTGTTGAGAATATTCCCCCTTCGCCACATAAAATACCTTGTTTCAATCACGATCGGATATCCACTGCTGTATATAAACGAGTCAAAAGCGTCATTATGTCACTTTGTTTATGATATCTTTGGATTAAGCTGTTTGCCAATTTTCAAACCTTTCAGTTTGCTCGGTCGTCTAGCCGTACACATTTATGTATAGAGTTTAAAAGACTTAAACAGCTGTTCTCATTGGAACAATGAGCTGATGAGCCGTGGCATGTAATTGACTCACGTTATCACTCATCGGTATGACCGAGAATTTCCAAATCTATTCCGAAAAGCAAATATCAACCCTTGCATCTCCGATATGCCCGTTTTTTTGGTTAGACCAGGAATTGAGTGAGTGAGTGTGTTTGCTGTTCAAATGAATCTTTGACTATGGAACGATATGCAGGTCCTTTCTCCATATAGGCCAGGAGTATCTATGCCTCGGGTGGTGTACTCCCTCCTATGCCTCCTTCACAACTTCATTCCAGCAGTAATTCCCTCACAGGCTTTCATTCGACTACACGCTCAGAGTAGCCACTGTCCCGTCATGACCTCTCCTCTCCAGCCAACGACACGATGGCCATATGCGATTGTTACTACCGGGTAAAGTTTATAACCCTCTGTGTTCGAGGCTCTCCATTGACGAAGAGGCCGGCCAGTCGAGCGCAGAAGACCTGTTTTTACCAAAGAGCGTCTCTCAACCTTCCTAGCATCCTCATACCTCTTCCCTAATTCATGCCACAGGACAAGCCGCAGATCGTGAAAGGATATCAGAAAAGTCTTGGTTGAGAGTGACTTCTGTCAAGGAGCCTAGCTTAGTATCCAAAAGTCGTTACGGATGTTGGGTCATCGGGTAACTCATGTATTTCAGATGCCCCTCTGGCTATAATATTCCGGATCGATAGTCATAAGAAACGATATTGTTGATAGATCGAAATATATCATACTTGAAGACGGAAGGGTCTTTCACTTTGGTTTCGTGCGCCTTTTGTTTGCCCAACGTGGAGTAGCACATGTTGTGATATTACAAGGGCTTCCCTAACAACACTTAAAGCGTTTGGGACCACATTATCCATTCTCATTCTCACTATCATTATCGTCGCCCTGGTAGTCTTATGTTATATCGGAAGCGTATCTTTCACGGAGGGGGAGATAACTCAGCTCAAAGTTCAAAAGGTGTCACTCAATCTCGGCTATTCAGACTCTATAGTGAGATCTGTAGGTTCCTAGGGGACACTTTTGACAGGTCTTAAGTCTCATCCCCTTTAGACCAGAAAATATGTTGCAACATCCACGAGAGTGCAGAAGCCCCTCGTCCATTTACGAAGTGGAACCCCTTGTCCCTTGGATAAATCAAGCTTTGTGCACCACGGGGGACATCCAGGATCTTTGGATTATTGAAAATCCAGGAACATTCGGGAATATTCTCATGTTGTCTCATTATCCAAAGTCTCAACGTCAATACTCTTGAATTATACTCCTCTCAGAATCGTGGTAGCCTCTTTCCATATGTTTATTCTTTCGGCTCTTATTAACCGCCCAGCATAACCTTTCAGTTAAAAGGTTTGTTTATCATTCTTTCGAAGAATCGATCCAGAGAATTCTAAAGATCTCTACTTACATCATTACTGTGGGATTTCTACTCCATATTGATTCTTTTACTTGTCAAGCTTGCTGAACAGTATCTATCATCAATTTGGATGAATAGTCTGAGTGTGTATATTTTAATAATTCCCCGTCAATTCAGAACGAACCCTTTCCACCTGGCGATTATTACCATCCATTTTACGTGGACCCATAACTCTCTCACACACTATATCATCTTCTTTTCTAACGAGGTATTCGCGAACCAAGTAAATATGTTTTATTCCTTCCTATTTCATCAAGTATTAGTCTCACACAAAGTGCCTATTTCAGTGAGCTCTGTGAATCTCGCAACATTTTCTGATCGATTAGACTGGGATGGTATATCAAACACCTTTTTTCCCCGTTCATAAAAACCCCATTGAATAGAATTAAACCACTTTCTCTGAGCGATAGAAGGTCTAAATATGCACTCTCTCTTCCGAATTCATCCGGTCCATTTCATGGCTCTTGTCTGACAAAGTAGACCAATACCCCGGGCATTCTTCATAAGATATCTGGGCACGTTAATTAGCCACCCACATTGTTCTTCTTTAAATCCCCTGACAAGCATACATTTATCGTCAAGAGTTTCAGAAAAGTTGTGATATCTTTCTTTTTAAAAGTTGGATTTAGATAATTAACAATGCCAGTGCCAATAAGAGCTTCTCAACATCATGACAAGCATACCATAATGTTCCATCACATATTTAAGCTCACGCATACTGGGCAGGCTGTAATGGATAAAGTCTGCTACGCGGCCCCCATTACTTATCTCTTTGTCGATTGAAGTGACTTGACTCCATGAGTGATATCCATTAATGTCAGTCTTGCTTATCCTGAAAAGGTGTAGATTTTCTTGAAACCATACCAGCACTTGTTTATCCGATTCGATGTTCTCTCCTCCCAGAAACACCATCCAGAAAGGAATTCACGCATCACAACTGGAATGTCGGCATTGATTCTGATAGGTTGATCCTCCGGTGGCGGAGCAAAACATGAATACCTTCCCTCTACGCCAATAATCTCCTTGAAGGCCGGACTGGTTATGATCTGGTGTGTACGTTTGCCGTTGTCGAGCCTCGACAAACTTGCAGCAACGGATCCAAGTGAATTTACTTTAATGATAGGTTGCATACATGCCCTTTCTGCTTCGGGAGAGCGGGAAGATACTTCCCCAGAACTATGCGTTACTTCAGACCGACCTCTTGTGATTATCTACACAATCTCAAGGTATCCTAGATATATGGAATATATGCCACGACATGGGTACCGGGCCCGGCGAGTTTGCTGGTGGACATGTGTATCTGATTGGGATCATGTGACATTGGGAACTTATTGACCTTGGATGTGGCGTACACTCCATAATACTATAGAGAGCTGGGCGAGCCAATGACGACTATGCGCGCAACTTAGGTCAAGCATATTGCAAGTAGACAAGTCATGACGGTAGTTAACTTTGGATCCTCTTCTCGACTTCTATGAGAACATTCACAGAGGGATTTACGGTCGACGATTTCTGGCTTGTATGTCACAGCTCCATCCGACTAATATTTCTCAATGTGACGGGATACGAAAGACAAGAGGACCTAAATTGGGGTAAAGCGCTTTCAGGACCTCCAAACAACTAACTTGCAAGAAAGAATGCAAGTACGAAGAATAGAATCCAACTTCATTTGGCCGTAAATTAATTGCATGTTAGAGATTGCGTCTTGGAAGTACAAGTCATGCATAGATAATGCCGAAAAAATGATGGTGTGCACGAATCCTGACCTTTTATGAACTGCAATAATGGAGACCTCATCAAACCTTCGCGGCAAATTCAGGCCGAGCGTTTCTGATAATTCCTTAAGATATACTGAATGACGCATCCTAGCTTACGTGGTAGATGAAGAATTGCCAGTCAAACCGATGATACTCTTTGAACAGTTAAAGTCTTATGCGAGGGACTCTACTGGAGAATTTAGTCAGATGATTCGTGTGATGGAGTTAGGTATGCTTCTTATCCCTTTTTCTGGAATCATACACGAGCGTATAAGTGATGTTCATGTTCGGAATGTGGCAATGAGCTTGGCTTCTGGCAACTATTTTGGTGTTGGTGCACACGAGAGAAATGTTTGATAACAACCAGGGGCTAAGCAGAAAAATTATGTTCCTGAATTGTATTAGTGGCCGGCAAGGATGGATTCCTAAACTTCCAGAAGTGCTGTTATAACCGCTCCATATCATCTGCAGATCTGTGATAGCCAAGAACTATCGCATCCGGATCGAAGTCGAGAGCAAATCAAGCGCATCTTTAATCGGAATTTTCTCATCAATGGCGGTCTTGTTATTTTCTCGCGAGTCCTTTACCCCCATCTTATAGCACTACTTCGCCTCAACGACTAATAAAAGAGTTGCTCTAATTGCAAACGGGAGCTTGCCCCATTAACTACCGGCTATCTCTCACTACGAAATTATGAAGCTCCTTACGCCCGCATGAAGAATAAATTGTGAGATTCAAAGCTCAGGTTTTGGCTTGTGGGGGACTTTTACGTCACTGAGGCAGACAACTCGAGGGAGAATATGCGGCTGAGATATGGTGGGAGTGAGAGAAGGCTTCCTTGAAGTCCATGCTTCGACTGGCAATTTCGAGGAGTATCCAACTTTGGAACGTTTGTGGGGCCAAGACTAAGATCTCGGAGTATTGGCCAGGAGGACTTTTATTATCGTTGAGTCAACGGCGCTCTTCAGTATCTCAGACGTCACAATGAAGTCTGGCTAAGCTACTATATAGCAATCAGGCCCCGTCCAGAGTTTCCCGACATTTCGGCATGACCTTTGGTAAGGAGTTGGAAGGAGGCTAGAACGGCAAAGTGTGAATTACCCGAGGTACCCACAAGTCTACAGCGCCCAGCTGGCCGGCCTCTTCTAACGCTTCAGAAGGGTCACTATGTCTTCAGATTTAGTCCTAATGTCGGTATTAGGAGAGCTCCGTCACCAGTAGTTTTTGCGATTTTTCCTGGCTTCTATACACCCGTAAATGACCATCATTTCGTTAGCCAGAGAGGTGAGAAGGGCTCCTCTAAGTGTATGATCGAAGGAGGACTCGGAGGGGTGGTGAGTATGAAAGTAATTGTATGGAAGACATAGAATGGAGTATACTACTGGCATAGGTATCCTTGGCATGTAGACAGAGAGGACCCTCATGTCCTAACATAGTCATAAACTTATTAGGAAAATGAAATCAAACAAATACACAACATGTCGGACATAATCTAAATGTAGTGGTGCATGAGCTATTTTCGTAATTCGATAAGGGATAGGCAAATGGAGCGTAGATTTTGTCGATCGATCTGTTTGGGTTTGTTGCTAAATTCTAACAATATGCCTCGCTTTACGACATTTGAAATTGTACCCTCGAATAATACTAACTTTAGGCAATTTACTTGTTATAATCTTCGTAATTCATTCGTAAACTCAGTAACCTTTGCAATCTTTAACCTTCGTCCTCGTCGAACGTAACCCGACCTCGGCAGCTCAACAGCTGCGTGAATCTGTATATTAGTATGTTCACAACATTACGATAGTCCAACTTAATGTCTTTGGTATTTTTACACGAGACACCAAAACAGGTAGAACAGATGGAAATTGGAATGGAATGGATTAGAATAATACATAATAGTTATTGCATCGCTATTTTGAAACTATTCCAATGTTCTTTCATTTTTTAAATCATTTAATGAGTATTCAGCTTTCTAGCTATGGCACATGATGGGTGCTACCGTCCTTGACGTTTTCGAATGTTCCTAATTTTCCATTCGCTCCCCTCTCGTGCTCCTCGCATACATTCGAAAAATGAACAACGAGCTTCCAGCAGTCTTACCATTCTACCTGTTTAGAAAAAGCATCCCAACGCCATGTTGAACAACAAGAGAGTCCGCTCGAGGGCTCTTGGTCAAACAACGAGCCCTACCCAGTCTCCAAGATCCGTGGAGATTGGCGAGACCATAAGCAGAGGGAAGGAAAAAGCTCTTGCCACTGTTTCTATGCCCGATACTGACATGATCGGGTCAGTCGAGATTGTTCAGGAATTTCCTCAACCACCCTCCACCTCTTACGGGATAGGAGGGCCTTCCAAATCTTCTCCGTCCGATTAAAAATCGCCTCAGACGCTTCTCTAAATGCAGTACTATAATCAAAATCGCAGCCAAAAGCTGCCACAAAAATAGAATTTCCGCCTGAGCTTCGACCGATTCTCGAGGCCGAAGAACGACGCGCCGTCTGAGCAGTGGAAAATCTAGCACTCTGTTCCGCCGCTATCTCTGGCGTCAAAGCAACACTCCATCCTTTGACCAACAAGTCAAATAGAGAATTCGTAGACTCAATGAGAGTCTACATACGCGCTGCCATCGCGCAATACATGGCCTCGGGCTCGGCCTCTAAGCCACCCGTCTTCCCTCCTTGACCGGTAGATCCTCCCCTGAGGGCTCCCGACGCCAGGAGCACGAATATTTCCTGAGTTTTAGTGCCGTATACAGAAGGCACCTGGGCTACTGTGGCAGTAAATAGACTGCGACAAAAAGTAGTCCCCATAGTGAAAGCTGTACCGTAACCTGCGGCTACAGCCCCAAAAAAGGCTGTCAAGGCAAAAGCGGACAAACGAAGAATAAAAGATGTGACCACATTACCGATAGCTCCATACACTGTGATAAGTCCAGTTCTGCCATCCTGGCAAAAATCGACGATGAGAGACAAGATTTCCTTGATGCCTCCCCGAAATTGGCGAATTTCAACGCTAGAATCGAACCATCTTCGAACCATGTCACCTTCCGGATAGCCAATGTGCCAGTGAAGGTCCAAATACTGAAGGGCGCTGAAACGGTCAACGCATATTGGGTCTCTGATAAGATCAATAAAGTGACCCTAGAAGAGCCATTACGAGTGCGGCCACAAGGAACATGCCGTCTCAGTTCACCAACTTGCAACTGGCAGTTTATTTTTCTTCGGGAGTTTGAACCTCGTTCGGACTTACGCATTTTTGGTGAGTCTGGAATGGCCACGAAGGTCCACCCTCGTCGTCAAAATGAACAGTGTCGACGTTGCCTCGACAACCACGCGAAGCGTGGCTGCTCCCGCGCTCCGGCTTTGCGGAGCTGCCGCTCAATAATGCGCTCTGCGGCGGAGTGAAAAGTTACCACCAAGTATCGTAACTGTGGTGGTCCTTACGGCTCGGATAGTCGAGACTGCTTAGCTCGAGCGTCCCGAGCTGGCTAGATAACCAAGGGGAAATTGGTATTAATTCGACAGGCCAGCCAACGAGGGCTGCTGGAAGGAAAGCTGAGGTAGGAAGTCAATCTGAGGCGAAAGATACGATTATGTCGGGTGGATTATTGTCACCGTTCGAATACAGAAATCAAATACGCATTTGTGTGATTAAAATGTAAAGCTATAATTTATCTATGGAGAAGCAAACTGCCTGCAAGTCTCCCGTGCTACTTTTATACACTCAGATGTATCTAAATCTAGCCTACGTTTACAGTGGCAATGAAACTAGCTTAAGGTTTGTTCTATCACACGTGTAACGCTTCCAATACTCTTGCCACTATCCTTAAAGTTGTCTCAGAGGCGATTTCGTATCCGTTTTAGTCTGCTGATAATCCTCGGAATGATAGAACATACAGGTTGCCTTTGATAGCCATCGAAGGCTACAGGACTTATCGGCTCACAAGCCATCAAAATTGTGCTTTGAGACCTTGAATCCTGAGGTACAGGCGTAAAGTGCGAGGTGCACCTGGTAAGAGTCAATAATGATTTTAAAAATTTTTGAAGAGGGACCGACAATTTTGGAGGAAGCCCGCTAACTCATCTCCAGTTCTCAGGGGAGATTGAGAGATTGTGTCATTTGAGAGATATGGCGGAGGAGAGAATATGTGAGGGATACATTGCCCGGGTCCTACTTAAAAGAATCTCTATCTTCTATCTTTTATTATGTTTTTTATTTGTCTTGGATTTTAGTTCTATTATGTTTGGGCTAGACCAGAGCTATGAATTAGCAGAAAAGCTCTGGTATATTCTAGGCTACTGTTTCTCCTTTGGGATAAAGTTCGAAGGTCGATGATTTAAAGTGTGAAAGGTTGAATTTGATACATGTAGGTTAAAGTGTTACATCAATACATGTTTCGCAGTTATACACCTGAGGGGTGTAGATGCATGGAACATAATTAGCTTAGGAAAAAACTACCATCGCGAATATGAACATAACATTCTGTAAGCCGGACTGTAACCAGATCTAACCTGACGATTTAGTCTTGACATGTTGTTAAGTGGATGAATGACGTATGAATACTTTGGGTAGATAGTATATAAGTGACCTGGACCAAATGTGCGAACGCTCAGGTTCAATGCTAAGCACATTATTTCAATATAATCACTTATCTTTCATCTGCATCTACATTTATATTATATTTTCTTTGCGACACACAACGTATATCTACACATATCGAAATCTGACTGCAAGATTAATTTATGCCCTTTACCCCATGATACAAATTTGATAAAATTAGCTAGTATTTGTGTAGCGGTTCGCATGATGGGAACAAGTTGGGCGTGTCATGGATATGATCTTAACTGTAAACACCGGTCTCTGACCCTCAGTGGGGAGGGCAAGACTGAACAACTGTACGTGATGTCCTCTACGAATCTGGGAGTTTATTTCACTCTCAGAGCCAAGTCCAGTCAGATGTTGCAATATCAAAGAAGTTGGCCCACGAGGCAATGATTCAAAATACTACACCACGTCAATTTTTCACTCCCAACGAAATCAATTCCTATCTAAGCCTTATCAAGTCTACAGGTTCGAATCAGTTTATCCTCACCCAGTGATCACAACTCTTGTCTACTTTCTCTGCCTTCAGCTGGTCACCAAATACATGCCCAGGCCAATATTTACACCCGACGGAGGAAGCAAAGCGTCGCGCACAAATCTGGGAGACAGTTCCTTGGGATGGACGTGAGAGACACCAGGAAATCCTTACAAGATGATGCATAGGATAATGACTATCTTGACGGGTGTGAGATTTTTAATTTTGGATATGAGACTTTAATGTTGAGTTTTGTGCGCCATACGACTTCGATTGAGAGAGTGTGGGTGATACTATAAACACCGCCATGATTGAATAGTACCGTGGTAAATCGTCATGGCCGGTCTTCCAAGTAGAGACTGGGTAGCTTGGACACATATCCCACTCAATACAGGAGGTCGCTGATTCGAATCCGGCAAAGTATAACCACATCTCTCGCGGTGTGAATTTACATGGATGACGAAGGCATGCATGGTTAATCAAAGATTTTGAAATTCCCTCTGATGGATAGTTACGGAGAAGGGTCGTCTGTTTGTGTAAGCAAACATACCTCAAAGTGGTATTTGCAAATGAAATCCAGAGTATGAGTATCCCTAACGTCAAAAGAGTAGTCTAACATGTAAACATAGCACCGGTAGTGTGACATGGCTAGATAGTTGAATACGCATTAAATGGTTTGAAAAAAACAATAATAACAACCATACCCGTTGGCTCAGAGTATACTTCGATCGTGACTTACGCTTCCGATACCATGTGATTGAAGCCTGTAGGAAGTCCTTAGCCATTACAAGCCACCTTAAAAGACTCTCATACACCACCCGCGGCATCAGCCCCTTCCTTCTTCGGCAAGCTATTCAAGGAACAGCTTTCGCCATCCTCTTTTTCGGATCCGAGATATGGTACAACAAAAATGCGCTACTTGATTTGATAAGGCGTGTTAAGCGTAAAATTAACGATGCCGCTAGAGCCGTTCTCCCTGTTTACCGCACTACCCCAACTCCTGCCCTTCTACGAGAGACCGGGTGGGGGGGGCTAGTACTTGGCTAGAACAAATACATGACCGCTTTACGGTACGAGTAGCATCAGCAGACCCACGTCACCCTTTACGGCGGCGCTGGACTTTCTCCCGAATGTTGTGGATCCGGCAAAGAATATCTCCCGAACTTTCTACTGATACAATACCACGCCCTTGGAATGCCAGTCGCAAAACACTTCTACAAAACATCGGGGAAATATGCAGAGGAAATGGCCTCGAAGAATTCAATAGATGGCAAGCATCTCAATCCAATTTGGATCTGTTCGTCTTCTCCGATGGCGCCCTTATTGACGGTAGAGCCGGGTCCGGATATGTCATCTATCAAGGCCTCACACAGAGGGTCGGGCAGGGGACTCTTCCTCTCGGAGAATCTGCCGAAGTGTATGATGCAGAAATAGCCGGAGCCACTGAAGGCCTAGATGCTGCTCTTCATAATCTGATGGCCCGAGTGGCCACAAATATTACGGTATGCCTAGATTGTTAAAGTTATGAGCTTGAGCGAATATGGAGGTTATAGCGGAATCAGTGTTGGCGGTTAGACCGATACAGTAAGTCTCGTATGAAGTTGTAGAAGGAAGAATTGACTGGAAACAAGTGTATTGAGATGTATGGTTCTGAGTAAACTGAGCTGATAAGAGTGAGATTGCGTGTGCGCATATCTTATCAACTGAGGTTTTTGACCAGTATTTATCAATCTCCATGGATCATAAATTATGATCCCTGTAGATGTAAATCTATACAAGTACAGATATATGAGCCAGGAATATAAAGCTAAATACATGTGTGTCGGTAATAGATCCGAGAAACCTTTAACCTGCATTTGATACATAATCATCTGATGGAATGCTAGTGTGAAATAAATGCCAATATGCATTAAACTTTCCGCGAGGAATGTGCTGATGACAATGATATAGGAAGGTGAATATGATAACCTAATTAGCCGGACTTACAAATGAGTTATCCTTGGCATTCCAGGATATACGATATTTCAACATAGATAATCAGGAAGCCGCCCTTCGCCTCCTCATAGATACTCCTACCCCAAGCAGCTCCTCTCGTATCGCTCGGTTCCGACAGCTCGCTACCAGGTGGATAGAAAGAGAACGCAGCTACTATTCCAAACCAGGTATAGTTAGAGTACGATGGTGTCCAGGACATGTCGGCATACCTGGCAATGAAGCTGCTGACGCACTTGCTAAACAAGCATGCGCAGCCCCCCCTATCTCCAACAATCTCTCGAGCAAAGAGAGACATAATCACTCGATACAAATCCTCTATATCTCTGTACTGGTCCCAAAACACCCCCGAACAATTCCAAAAACTGCGAATAAATGCCAATGCTGGGTGCTCCCCAGAGCTCAAGAGCCTCAATCACTACGCTCTTGGTCGCCTCCTTGCAGCCCGATCAGGTCATGGTGACTTTGCAGACTACCACCGCCGCTTTCACCACTCGGACGCTATTCTATTATGCGCTTACGGGCTAGAAACATCCCCTGATCACTTCTTTTGTCAACTCAATCGGAGTCGGTCCTGCCTCCGTGGCAAAACTAGACAGTCAACACCGGGAATTCCCTGGATTCTAGGCTCTCCTGAGGGTGCCATAGCGTTTAGTAAATGGCTTCATGAAACATGCAATAGCGACACTAACTAGTACTCCACACTATAAACATTTGGCCTGTATTTGCTAGAGCTCAGATTTAATGACTATTAGTCTAGGTGATGGATAACTTTCCTCTTGATAGAGATAACTATCTTCTCTACTGTAGTAGAATACAAAAGTCTCAGCTGGAGAGCACTCTTGACTTCAATTGATAGTTCGGGGTGCATGGCAGGCAGGCCTTGGCCCAAATACTACATGTCGGGCTAAGCTAAAAGTGTCGGCACGTCGGGTAGTTTGTATAGACTGAGCTGGCCAACACGAGACCTTACGGTCGTAATGTGAGCTGGGACGACGTTAAATAAAAAAACAAAACAAAGACATGTGCTTCCGAGATCGTGTGTAGGAACGCTCGGTCTAGAGAATAGGTCCATATATTATAAAAACGAGGTCGTGAAAAGACCGAGGAATACCTGAAATGGGTGCAGATGATTACGGATATGCGGTTATAATTGATGTAGCTGTTGGATAGGCTGTGTCTCAATACCTGATCAGATAACAACGTACGTTGGGATAATTATATGTCCTTGTTTAAAACTACAGTAGTGATACATCTATGATAAAATTACA
The DNA here is from genome assembly GCA_900239735.1 of Blumeria hordei DH14. NCBI lineage: Eukaryota > Fungi > Ascomycota > Leotiomycetes > Helotiales > Erysiphaceae > Blumeria > Blumeria hordei. Next base: position 2,329,749 of record OENG01000024.1, on the reverse strand, counting down.
CGAGGCTGACTATTCAGCCTTGTACCCCTAAATTCTGCCAAGATCTATGTAATGACAGACAACAGTAGCTGTAGTGTGAAGATGCGTTGGAATGGACAGTGGTAAGATGGTTAGTTCTCTATCCATCTACGGAAGTATTGCTTCCTTACATACACGTTCAACACCCCAGTCCTGATCACGAACTCGTCACAGCTGCTTCTTACTCCTATCACAGTAACCACTTCCATAGCCACTGCCAATATCTCCTGACATAACATACCATTGATACTGGTTGCTAGTGTGGAACTTCCGGGATTGCAGAGCTACACACTATCGTCACATTATATGCTGTTGCCCCTCGGTAGCCATCAAAGTGATGTGCACCTCAGTCTAAACGCATTGGTCTAGCAGGCAATGCTCGGACGTAGGGATGTTGCCAGAGTGATTAGGTACTTAGCTGTGCTATCAGTGCCCTAATCTCACCTAGCTTCCTGCGGCTGAGTGACCAAGTGCCGCAATGGTGGAAGCCCGATGAGACTCGATCAGAGCTGACTCGTGGTATTCACAACACCATACCGTACTCGAACATCCATTCGGTGAGTACCTAGCCGTTACCATGTAGCCTGGTAGGCATGGGCTGCCAGTCGGGGTGTGCGGCGTTGAAACCTCCGCCAATAAATTTAGGCCCGGATGGAGCCCATGATAGCAGCGGATAAAGGTCTGCCCCGGGAGCGCGAGATATAGAGACAAATGTGAATCCTTCTACCTTGACTACGGTAAAGTCTGATATTGCTTCACAGATTACTTGTTGTTAACACTTGATCCCTATTCACGTATAAATTAGGGAGCGCGGCCTTGTGGGGTTGTCAGCGGCACGAAGTTGCAAATGCTTTTCGAATGCAGAATGCGACTCGGTGAACTAAATGCTGTCTTTGCGTTGAGCCCAGGGTTCCTGGATAAGTAAGACATTGGTTCCTGAATCCCAAGCGGATTGCAGAATGATTTCCGTAGCATGATCTCCTCTACCCAAATTAGCACATATGAACGAGATCGTTGTTGTCGCTGTGTGGAGCTCGGTAAGGTTGTTGTTTAATGACTTAACGATCCAATGATCAATATGTCTTTCCTTAGAACTAATGACTAATTGTGTTGATGAGTAATGAGGTACCGGTTTGGGAATGGCGTTAGGAGACAGGGGGTTTTACGGTTTATAGATGTTTCCTTTTAGGTAGACAGGGGAGAGATAAATCATTTTTTATACGTACCATAATTATTACTGCTACATCAAGCTTGTGGTATCAATTACCACCGAAGTATTCCGACAGTTGTGGTCCCTTACGGGCATTGAGTTTCGTTTAAAGATTCATTTTCAACAGTTGCCTCGGCGGCTTTCTACTTTGCTTCTAGTTCTCGGATCGAAGCATTCCTTTCTTTTTGACCCTGCTCGCAGATCACCGACAGCTGGTTTCTTAGGCGTTGCAACGTCTTCCCACCAGCCCGCGTCGGCCTTGCAATGCAGCTAGTCTCAGTTGCGGCATGTGGCCCATGGCAATTGATGCACCATAGAATGAGCTGTTTGCACTCAGTAGCCTTATACCCAATTGAGCCACACCGGGAGCAGCGCTCTGCTCGTGAACAATTCTTAGTTGGGTGGTGTCCCCAGCATTGGTTGCATCGCGCAATTTTGAGCTTGCGCTGAAGTTCGTGTAGGCAACCGCTCTCTTCGAAGATTCTTTCACCCAGTTTTGGTTTTCCTGTTGTAAAGTGCAACACTCAGTCAGTTGATGGCCTCGCCGTGTTTGTCGCAAAAGCACGAGCTGAGGTTAGTCTGACGCCAGTTTTGAGGGTCGCTTCCTCAATCACTACTTCTGTTGTAACTGGTGTTGGGCCTTCAAGGGTGTGGAGCCTATCAGGAATGTTTGGTTCAAGCACCGATATCTAATTGGAGGCAGCTTCCAATTTTATTTCCACGCTATCTAAGAGAGCGGCACCAGAGAGGAGCGCACTTCTTGCTACATCCCCCTCCGCTTGTATCGCAAACCCCGAGTTTACGACAGTGACTTGCTTGATTGCAGAGTTCGCCAGGCGCAGCTTGCTCGCAAGGCTTATTTTTATGAAGTGAGGAGACATAGGTCTCCACGGGTGGTCGGGCCTGACCGGCAGAAACACACGCTCATCTAGGCGGACTAGTTTTGGAGCTGGAGCATTAGACTTCGTCGTTTGTGTAGGCCCAGTTGCTTTTGACTGAGTGCCGCTGGCTGGTTGCGATGCTGACGCCGCTGGTTGTACGGGCTTTGGCTTTTTCCTTACCACCTGAGTCTAGGATCTCTCATTAGCGTTGACGTTTTATGGTTCATCGCCCTCAATTGGCCTAGTAGGCTTTGTCAAAGCCGGCTCTTTACCTTTAGCCTGGCTGCTACTTTATTTCGTGAGAATTTGCACTGGTCGTGGATTGCTTGCGCTATTATTCCCTACCGGTATAGGGGCCGGCACGGCAAGGGGTATCATTTTTCTGCCACTGGCAGCCTCTGATAGCCCACTTGATCGGGGCTGGCCGAGGTTTCCGCGAAGAATGCCTGTTATCATAGCCTGTGTGGCCTCTCTATTCTTTTGAACAGCTGGTCGGAGCTGATGGTCGGTTGTGCGGGCCAGTAGGTCAATGTACCCACTGAGAAGACGCTCAGCCCCTGCGAAGCGCAAGTTAAAAGCCCTCGCTTCATCTGCGAGGAAGTCAGTCATGGTAGCACCCAGTGACTCGTTGGGGTTTGGAGACGAGTATTGGCAGCTCGCCTCGCAGATCGGCTCTGCGTTTATTTGTGTGTTGATAGGATAATTCGGCGGCCCTGTGAGGACCATTTCGACGTCAGGATGCGTCGAATTTACGGGTGTAAGGAGGGGCTAAGATCTAGCTTCTGCGGAGGACTTGGGCGTCATGAGTGAGTTTGATATGTATATGGCAGTCTTAAGTCGTAGATGGTACATGATAGCATCACTTTGTGGCAAAGGTGGTGAACAGCTGATTTTGTTTGCTGTATGAAAGGTGCTAGGGTCCTGTGTAGCGGTAGAGGATACTGAAGAGCCCTATAGCTATAGACTAAATTGTTGTGGCGTAATATCATGTCTGTTGTTGAGGCTGTATGGCGCATTGATTTACGTGACTACCGAAGTGAAACGAAGTACAGAATTTGAAGTCACGTGCATATCTCTGTAGTGGCACTGTGTAAGGAAATGCTGCTAAGTTAGCTGCTAGGTCAAGTTCAACTTGCTCACACTTGTAACTGGTCGCACACGAATCATCATGTATTACCCCAATACTTTATATATTTTATAAATATCTTATATTACCTTCCGTATTTTATCGCTACCGTTACTCTACCTACTCCACATCGCAACACCTACGCGATAGCCCCAATTATGCAAACTTTTAACCAAATTAAAATTACCTGCCAGAATTTGATATCTTACACCCTTCGATATTGTATCCATCCTCTGCATCATCTAGTAAACTTCTCGCGATTTTTCTTACGTCTTGCCGAATAACTGCCTGCTAGATGTGCGCGCCACATTTTTTTGCCTTGGGCAGGTACAGATATCGACGTGAGCGTGTATTTGGTGGCCAGCTGAGGCCAGAGAATAGTCGCTAAGAGGTCTCGTCATTAAATTGAGGTTGTACGTGGACGTGCGTTTTGTCATGGTGCGACTTGAAGGGATCGATCTCGTTGGGAGTAAGATATTAATATGGTGTTGGATCTTGAAATACCGCGTCGTGGGCCAACTCCTTTGTGCTTGCTAAATTTGACTATATTTGGTTCTGAGAGAATATTTCACTCCCAGGTTCGTAGAGGAAACCGTGAACAGGTGTTTGGTCTTTTTTCTCCATGAAGGTATCTCAAACCTAAAGAGTCAACGTAGGTAACGTATGTTTCTATGATAAATGAGCGAATCACATGAACTAAGTAAAACATACACCAGCACCATTTTCAGTCTAGTGCCCTGCGCCACGCCTGAATTTTGCGATTGTGTCCGCAACATAATCGATTTCTGCGTCATCACCTCGAGCTGCGCCGAGTACCCGTTTGTGACCTCTTGCCTCTCTCGTCCCACGTCCTAGCTGCCTGACTTTCCTCAAGATGTAGAGCCCCGTTAGAGCATCGGTCTCCTGTAAGCCAAAGACCCGAGCTGTGCATAAGATGACCTAGTTTCTTCCTTGCGCGTATACATTTTGTCGTAATTGTGTGGTGGGAAATGGCCGGTAGTTAATGAGGCAGGCTCCTTGATCGATCCTTGAGGTGAGGTGATATGTGGCAAGGCTGAGCCCGAAGACCCGTAAGAGAATTCTTGGTCAGAAATTGATGAGAAGTCATCAATTTTAGGTGTGCTTGGTATGCTTTCAACTTTGCTTCCAATGTGATCCCTCTTCGCTACCTCAGCTACGCAGAGCATACTGAGCGATCACACCAGCTTAGCTGGAAAATATAAATTGTGTCTTTGCCAATTCGTCTGAGAATTGCAGAGTTTTGTGAACCTGAAGGGGCCAGATCTACTCATTTGAAGTTTCCCTCAAACGCTTACGAAGCTATGACCTTTCACACGCATGAATAGCTTTAGTCTCATCCAATCTCTTGATACTATTCTCATCTACATGAGACCCCATATCACTACAGGCATGTGGAAATGAGAAGACTCTTTATCAAGTTGGGGAATGGTTCTTGGACATCTCATATCCCCAATCTACCAAAAATGTACAGTGGAGCAAGACTATCCATAGCTCGATTCCCTCAAATCACTGTATCACTTAATCAGTTATTTCATCCCGACTGTGACGGAATATTATTACATTGCACGTGAGCCTTTTATGCGAATGGGCTATGGATTTAGGATTCTCGAGAAATTGAGAATGATTGATCATGAACATCCTATCTTATCATCTCAGGCATTGCACCAAGTAAGGTTTAAGATTGTTTGAAAGAGTCTCCATCCATCGTCTGATATCCCGGCTCGAAATTCAAGTGGGAGACGACGCAGATACTGTAGCGCTCTGATTTCAAGCTAATTCTCCGACTGCTGGGAGTCAGAGACAGCGGAAAATAGTCTATCATGCAATCATGAATTCCGATTTGACACCCTCGCCGCCAAACAAGAGGTTGGGGAATGAAAGAGTCTAGACGAGAAAGGTGATGGTTATGGTGCGTAAGGTTATTGTTACTCGACGACCATACCACATGGGTATGAGTTACAAGACTGATAGATTTGTTTCCGGGCGACTGTCAATAGCAAGAGATGGCTCGAAGCAGACTTGTTGCTGAATTAAATTCCAAAAGAATGAATCCTCCATCCCTCTATCATTGTGATGGTATTCTAAACCCAGCATCCCCATTCATGTAATGATTTTTATCTACGCAATCTACCTGCATGATATATGTTGGCGCATCCCTTCTAGCTCTAGACTAACTAATCACTAGCTTCATCATCGCTCGCGCCACTCTCTTCGTGGCTCAAGTGTTTCTTCTTCGACTGGCCGCTGGACTTGGAGGATTCCTCTAATTTTCCACTCGTAGACTTGGCTTTCTTCGTGGCGACTGGCCCATTCAGACTCTCGGGCTTGCGTTTTCCGGAACTCGTGATTTCCTCTGCCTAGGTTTTAGCAAAGCGGAATGGTTGTGGCCGCTATAGCGGCGCTTGGGAGACGTGGTTAAAGATTATCAGACCTTTGGTAGCTTGATCTTCATCTTCTGATTCACTCTCACTTTCATCCTTCTCGTCTTCCTGAGCCGCACTGTCATCCTCAGAGTCCTCGTACCTATCATTGAAGAGACCGCGTTAGCTTTATTCTACTGATAATGGTGCCTTTCTGTCCATGTCACAAGTTCAAATATTTTTGCTGATTTCTTTGTTAAAACCATTGTTACCGATGTGTTTAAGCTGTGTTAGAGACATACTCTTCTTCTTCGTCGCTGCCTTCACTTGGGAGCGCAACTAGCTCCTCATCTGCTGTGGCGTTGCTTCGACGAGTCATCGTTACCAGTAGAATAAGCCGAGAAGGTCTAATCGAATGGTGTTGTGTTAGGGAGTAAGGTTGTGGGCAGTAGGGAAATTTTCACGCGAATTCTGCCGCAAAAGGTTAGGGAATGAGGGGGCATTTGATATGCGGTTGATCAAGGCACCATTGTGGAATTCGCTTCAATAAGTGTCAATGTTATGGCTTGATCCGAGGCTTTCACCAAACGGGACTATAGCTAGGACTGCGAAGCCGAGACTCGATACGGGGGGGTGTGTTAACAAGGGTACTCCCTGTCAAGTCTCCGATATGACAGTTTATCCCTTGAACGTAGCCTCCATAGGACCTTTACCATTAATATCACCTTCAGTAATCTCAACCCTGAGTACAGCGACAATACTAAGCACTAGTCTGAATTTACAGGACAAAATTTTACATTTATACATTATTCGTCGTAGTCGTCAACGTTGTCATCGGATTCGAATCCTCTCGCGCCTAAATCATCATCGATAAACGGATCAGGATCTGCCTTCCAGTCGCCATAATCCTCCTCCTCGTCATCTATATCATCACTATTGTTATAGTCATTCGGGTTATGAGCTGCATTAAGTTGGAATTTCCAATCACCCTCCACTTCGCCACCTTCAACTGGTTCTTCGAAAGTGGTACCATCTTGTGTGGCACCTAGACTAACGTTGTCATCATCTTCGCCCTTCTGGCTACTCGCCAATGTCGTAGAATCTTTTACAGACATGCCGAGAGAATTCGGGCTCTCCCCAGCTCTTCTCGCCTGTTGCTCCGCACGCCTTTGATTACGTGCTGCGTTGGCTGAGGCGCTGTTTCTCGAGGATATTTTCTTTGGCAGGAGGAGACCACCTGCTAGGCTAGGATCAATCATAGATTGTTTATCATCTTCATGAACAGGTGAGGAGATCCTTGATAAGTCAGATGGCTCCTGTTTCTTCAGCTCTGTTATGTGACTGCCAGCCCGAGAGTTTCCGTTGCTACCGGTATCGTCGCCTTTCCTCGCTGCCATTTTATCGATGTCAGCAAATAACCCATTGATAGCATCGTAATTTATTTTCTTGGAGAAACTTCGCTGTTTAAGGACCGAAATTGCTGCTTCCGCGGGGCTATTGGCAGCACTTGTCTGGCCTTCTCCCATACGTGGCTTCTTTTTACGATTTCTCTTGGCCTTTGGAGGATCGTTTGCTGCCTGCTTTTTATTCCACTCCTTCAGTTGTTGTTTACGGAGCCAATCTTTGTTTGCGTTGATCCAGACTTTTTCCTTCATTGCAACATCGGCTGGGGAGAGAAGACAATTCTGGACCTCAGGATCCTGCGCAAATTCATCCTCCCCGACGTGGACATCCATACTGACTTCTTTTTGCGGATTGGCCTTTTCCGCAAGTAGAACGTGTGCAGCAGCCAAACGTCTCGCTTTAGCATACTGGGTTGCATGTGTGATGGTATTAGGATCATTTATCATTTCTGTGATTTCCTCTTCCATGGTCATTTCGGTAGCTGCCCACTCTGGCGGGACGTGAACAGCCTGATTTTTCGTTTTTGGACGGCCTCGCTTTGGAACAGCTCCTGAAACCAACGTCGAGCCATCATTTTTTGACTCCTCATCATCGTCGCCCTCTCCTTCTCCTTCCTCTTCTTCTTCTTCTTCCTCGTCGACGTCTTCTTCAGGCAGAGTTCCGACATCTCCAAACTCTTTAACCAACTGCTCAAACGAGGTTTTAGATTGGTCGGCAATGACTTCGTCCATAAGTTGTGGATCAATTGGTACATCTTCGGTATGAATAGGATCAATAGAGATTGGAAAGCCATTCGTGTCAAAACTAAGAACTGGTGTAGAGACAAGAGCAGTTGTGAAGGCTTGTTCTTGATCGACAAGACTCGGTATAGTGGCTACCTTTTGAATTTTGCTGGGATTTTGTTCGTTCTCATCCTCGTCTTCATCTTCATCTTCCTCATCATCATCAGACTGCATTCGCTTGCGCTTTCGTTGTTTTTTGTTCTTTTGAAATTCCTCGGTTTTCTCATAAAAGGAAGGGGGATCGTGGGCAGACTCCAAAAATTCATTGTTGACAAACTCGTCGACAGTGAGAGAGCTGGTGGGAGTCAGCTTGAACTCTTCCAGCCGTTTCTGGATTGTAGCTGTGGTGACTTTTACGACATAGACCACTTCAGTTACAGTTCGACGAAAATTGTTCATTCGAGCAGCAAGAATTAGGCAAGCACCACAGACTCCGGAAGGTCTTCTCCCCATCAGCATCCAGTCTAGACTCATTCTTTGGGCCATTCGTATTGCGTCGTCAGCAACTTTGTTGGTAAATGTGTCAAAATCTAAGAGAGAGGCAAAACGCCAGATAAGGTCCTCTGGGAGAATTGGCATGATACCGTCTTTAGCTATGGTTATTGCACGATGTAAAGCCTTGAAAGTTCGACCTAGCTTGAACACATTGACCTGATCTGTTAGGGTAAAGTTTGAAGAGAGAGCGGACTGACTTAACTTGAATCTTGTCAGCGAAATCAATTAGCATGACGCGACACCTATCCGCCTTACGACAAGCACTGTATAGGCAGACAGCAGCTACCATGTCCATACGTCGACCTTGTATGAAGTTGTTCATGGCAGCTAGCTTGAAGATTTGTAGACCGACTGTTCTTGTAAATTCAATCACCCCAAGCTGGTGGCCTAATCCCTCGATAAGTCTGCGACCTGTGCCGGTTAGGGGACGCTTTCTGCCTTATGATCTAGTCTCACCTTCGTTGATCGTATTCTCCCGATTTTCTGATCCACCGGCGCGTCTGAATGCAGTACCCATACTACGTGCGGCCCCTTGATCCTCACCTACAAAGCTACCGTGAACAACGGCCGCACCGCTGGAGGATTCGCCAAAGGTTATTTCAGACACGATATTGGAATCATCCATCACTAGACCACAACTATGACAGATACCTTCGATAACATCTGGCGTCGTGCAGTCTGGATTCTTGCAGGTAGGCTTCGGAGGTCTGCCTCCTGCTTTCTTTGCAGCAGTAATGACCGCCTGACGCTGGAGCGAATTTTGTGGAGGGACTATTGGTTTTCTATCTCTTATTGGATTTGGCCTCCTGTTAGGAGGTATCATAGGGCGAGGAGGTCCCATTGTTACGCGAATAGCCTCACAATTTTGATCTAAAGCTCTTGCGTCCTGAGCGCGCGATCGCGCGAGGTGTTTTGATTTTTATTATTTTGAAGATTTCTTGGCTAGTTTGATCAGCTCCTTGTGTACGGCACGTGATGTAGATGGCTAGTGTTCGGAGAGAGAGATGGAGAAAACAGGAATGAATTAAGTGAAGTCTTGTAGTCGCTTCTGCTTAGTAGTCGAACGGTGATTGGCAATTGCTTTCCATACTGGTGCACGGAGTACAGCACTAACGAAATAGGCGAGGGTTGAGTAAGTTTGCTTGCGGGAGTCGGTTCGTCGGGTGAGAAGATCCTTGGCGGGCTATTATGCCACGGAATTCAGTAATTGTCCTTATGAACTTAACCGAAGTTCAATACGTACTCCAGGGGACGGTGCACGCGAGTCCCTCCAATTAACCCGAGTGCATGCAGTAGGCTAGGCAAAGTGTTCGTTGAGGCCTCGCATGGTGGGCCGAATTCGGCGTGTTGTGTTGTAGCCAATTATCTCGTAAATTTTAGCATTTCCTCCGGTCATCATGTATGCCTGAAAAATTATTTCTAATCGATCAGTGATTTGGCCTCAAAGTATAAATTGGTGCAGTGCAATTTCACAGTTCTACGAATATCTCATTGGACCCAATGCGCCAATCTAGTCACTATGGAGCCTGCCGCGACAGAGATTGCACCTATTTGTACCTTGAGCTTGACACTTGGCGGACAAATGAATTAAGAGTTTGGGTAAGCTGACGATCTTGATTCAGTAGCAAATACTTACTCAATAGATGACAGTTTGCAGCATACTGAAAGGCCTTTGACTGCCCAGTGATTTGTACCAGGCCACTCAAAGCCCGTCGGCCCTTGGATCTTACCAAGCATAACAAGAGCTAAGGCCAAGTCCTTTGTTGACTGCTTGCTGTGGGTGATGACTTTTCATTTTTAACAAAGTATTTAACGTGACATGCTTGCGCTGTTTATTGTAAATTTGGCCTAAATGGCTGCTTTCGTAATGAATGAGGTGTTTAATGATAATTCATGAGCATGTTGCAGGTTGCATTGGTCGATATCTCTTCCTAGACTTGTCTGTAGGAAACTATTTCCTCCTACGCTGTCTAAAACAACCACAGGGCCCAATCGAACCGTTTAAACCTTTTGAACATTCCAGGCTTCCTATGTACAATAACTAGTAAGACGTCGATGGCAAGTCCTTGTAGGCCCTGAGCCACAGACCTTCTCTTGGAAGGTCGCAGTCGATCAGGCTATTACTAATACCATTGGAGGACGGACGGGGAAGTGTCACCATTACACCAATCAGCCTAGGATCGTCTCCACAAGGGAAATAAACCTCATGCTTACCTGAGCTTCAACGTAGGCTAATAATTCTGACCAACACTACCCCAAGGAAATTGAATTGGACGATGTAACATCTAACGTGGGGTTGATATTTAAACTATTGGGACCCCACAGTTGAGAAGATAAGTTCGGACGGTGGCTCATAGTCCAGTGTTTCTCCGTCTCTGCAGGGTCGGCTGTACCTCCACGCACGATGTCTTGACTCGCACCCCGCTGCTTGAATTTGAATCCCCCATCAGAGAATCTATGCTGGTTAGACCCTTGTTATCTTGGACCAAATTTCATGGATTCGTCTCTCTCACCCTTATCAAGTTACCAGAGGCTTCCAATGCTAGGTTTGCGCGCTGCCATATGGGTCCCTGCGGGCATTCAAAACGTCGCTGTGGTACCTGTGGGGGCGATTAGAGGCAAAATACTGATAAGATTGGCAGCGTGACCATATATTAATTCTATTAGTAGATGAAAGCCTGTGTTGGTTTTGTGTGAGTTTTTGCAGTACAAAGTCGTGAATCGACTCGGGCTATGCATCAGTTTTCGGCTGAGTCTCCGCTGAAAACCTATTTCGCCGCCACTCTCACTAGACTATGGTCACTAAATTCTGCTTTTTAGCCTATTGATCAGACTGATAAGTATGTTTGCCGGCCTCGGGCCAATTTTTTATGGTGGTGCTTTCTTCGTAGTAAACATTGGGAGGCTGTGGAATAGGTTATGCTTTATTCTGGGCCATGCAACATGCCTTCCAAATCCCCTAAAGCTTGGTGTAATTGCTCTATCGTGAGTTTATCTGTGGCAAGTAAACGAATTACTGTTAGCCGGTTAGACTTTGGCTAGGTTGTGGTGATCTGCCGGCGTGGTGATAGTACATCAATCCTAGTGGTGCCCAGAGAAAGAAAAAAGACTAGGGCCACGATGAAGCAAATCATGTGGACAAGACTAACGAGTCAGCCTCATGAAGGATGATGAGAGGCTTGTCTGGGCACCGCAAGCTAAACTCTTGAATTAAACGAGTTGGCAGTCTAATTCATGAGGAAAGGATTCAGGGCGGAAATCACCCACAATAGTTCTTGAAAACTTGAATACGGAGGATGTCGGACGTCGCACCACACTGGAGAACTCAAGTCATGCAGCCATTTCATTTTGCGGCCCCTGACCTAATCATCTTTATGGACACGATACGAGTGAGGCCAGATGGCATGGCTGGCAGACACCCTATTCAGGCTGAGGGATAGGAGTCATGCCGAATATGGTACCACTATCCAGCTCGACAAACCCTAAAGCATCCGGAAAGAGACCGGAGAGCCCTGCCACGCGCCAACGCGTCCTCATGTCTCTGCCAGCTAAGCTTGATCTCGATTGCGGCGCGCTCGACTTTCCTAATTTTAGGTGGCCTATTATGCCTCATCGTGGCCATCCTCGATGCTAGTGTCGAGATATCCACTTGCTTCGGACCCGCTTCAATAAGCCTAGCTCTGCCCAAGCCTGTCCCATTTCGGAACCGGCGCCATCTTCTACGCGCCGGCCATATGTGCAGTGCTAGCGTCCTTCGCCTACACATCACGACGAGGCTGCAGCTTTCTGGCACACAGGAGGGCGGCCGACGCCATTCTTGGCCCCTACTCTCTGCCTGACGAACACTGCTTATGCTACCGCCGACAGTCAGGCGTCATGGTGCGAGGCGTCCACAGTTCAGACTATGGATGGAGGATAAGTGCATGAGGTTGCGCTGGTACGACCGGGGGAGCCAGGCGTGCGCCGAACCATTTAAGGCGTCCCGAATGCGGCCAAGCCTCTTCTGGACTAGGGGCTCTTGTTGGAGAAGTTAATGATTCGCTACAAATGGCTTAGGCGAGAGACCCAGACGGCCCGGCTGAAACTCGACCCGACCCAAGCCTGTGGCTCCAGGACCGTGCATGATGAGAGATGTGTAACGGCCAGCTCCGGGATTATCCATCGCGCGCTGTCTCACTAGGCACTGTCGCCAAGACGGGTGGAGCTGCGCAATTGGAATATTCGTTTCTATGACTTCTATTCCGATCCGAATGGCTGCAGCTTGTCGTAAGATTAGCCTACCTATCTCGTGGACCCCTCCCGACGTCATGATAGCATGGCGCAGGTAAGCCGGCTGATCATCTGCTCTCTGCCATCTTCGCCTTCAGCCGGCGGGCCGTCCTGCGACAGGCGGGGATACCATAACCTTTACCAGCATGGCATTGGCCACCACTTCAACTAAACATACAACTCAAGCTTGCTTCGATGACGACAATCCTGGAGTGCAAGCCCTTCCACATCCTGAAGCAGAATCGCTCCCACCGCAGACAGTTGCTGCAGTCTGCGGGTATTGTGATTTGAGATTCATGTAATTAGCGGTAGATGTTCTAAAATTTCCTTCAGCCCGCCAGCTAAGCCTATTGTCTCTGTCACAAACGTTTCCATGTCCTGAGAATCTTTGAAGCCGCACCTTTGGCTCGACCGAAGCCTGATTGTTTATGTCAGGCTGATGGGTTAGGTCCACTATGAATTGTAGTGTTATCTCTCTTACGGTCAGGAGGTTTGGATGACATTTATGCTGTAGCTTTATATCTCTCCTTTCCCCAAAACCATGAGTTTTCAAGTTAACTATACATATATCCTTACCTCTCCCATTGCACCCCCTTGTTGCCCGAAAATACCCGTGCCGTGCGCCAGCCAGATAAATCACGAGAGAGAAATCAACCACACAGAGGACCGAACGCTCAAACTACCCATACGCCAAGCTATGACGCCACCCACGAACCCACATACAGCTCTGTTATGGCACAGCGTAAAATTCGTATGTCTAAACGAATAATCATGTCCGTTTACGTGCCTTCTTACAAACATACCATCTTTCCTAAGCGTAGGATGTGTATGTTTGTCAACGCGTACCTTTGCCGCTATAATCCCATCCGAGTTGAACAAGATTATCGCGCTTGCAAAGGTTCAAGCCGAATAAATCAACTATCCGTATATAACGTAGTGTTTTATATAAAAAGTCTTTCAGCGGCTTGATCTCTGTTCAAACTCCTGAGAATCATTGGTATATAGAAGTTTATAATCCTTCTTCACCGGCCTTGCAGAGCTGGATTTCGCGACCCCATTCGGACTTTAATACTTGACTTGCAGTGATTCGACGTGCAGGGTTAGGATCGAGAATAGAGTAAATGACATTGCGGCACCGAGCCTAGACTTTGAATTAGCCACAAGCTTTAATTTTTCTAGACGCTTACCTTGTGCAATGATTCAATGGGCGCATAACCTTCTTCATCACGACGACCCTGGAGATATCGCTCATAAAACTCGTCTTCATCTTTCTTTGCCACTCGCCAGAGATGTCTACCAGTTCGCATTGCCATGTAAATAACGCCTGTTGCCCATACATCAACAGCACGCGCATCGAATTCTTTGTCAGTGTACTCTTCTGGCGCTATATATGGTGCGGAGCCACAAAGTCCGGTCACCATATGAGCATCTGATTCCCAAGCCATGCGAAAGCATTCACCGTTACCAAAGTCTGTTATTTTTAGAGATCCATGTGTCGTTAGAAGAAGATTCTCAGGCTTCAGATCTCGATGTGCTACACCCATCTCGTGCATGTATTCGACGCCGCGCATCATTTGCTTGAAGTAGCAGTCTGCTTCGGCCATTTCAAGTCGCCCAGCTGAGAGCACGAGCGTATATAAGTCACCGCCAGCACAAAATTCCATCACCTCACAGTAGTCCCCTTTTGAGTCCTGGAGTAAATCGAGCGTATGAATTACGTTAGGATGACGCAAGGATGATGATATACAAAACTCAGATGTTAACCTCTTACTGTACTTCTTCTCCGTCTCATCAGGTCTCCGACGAAATTCTTTGACCGCATAGAGTTGTTCACCTAATCCTTCGGTGCGCTTGTGGGATATTCTGACGATTCCAAAAGCCCCACGTCCGACGATTTCTTGACACTTACCGTACTTCTCGACTAATGTGGTTGCAGTATTTATCCCACCCTTTTTTTCTGATGTCATCGCCTCTCGCTCGCTTTTAAGTTGATCTACCCAATTCGACATTAATGATAGTTGCTGCTCGCCTTCTGGCGCCGGTTCTATTCTTGTCTTGCAACTTATGACGCTACGTAGAATATCCATTAACTTCTCCTGCCTCTTGGCGCTTTTGAGATGATGTTGATGGCCGCCAGTAACATCCGAGTTGGTCACGAACCTTTGGTGCATCGAAGACGGTGCCCTTTTTTCCCGTAGTGATGAGGGCGAAGATTTTTCTTGATGTTCACTTCGGTTCGGGGTCTCGAGTACAGATGTCTTGCGCGAGGGTGATTTAGTCGAGAGGTTGAGTGGTGATGCTAAGTCAGACCGTCCCAATGCCTGGCAAGCGGCAATTGTGGGCGTATTAAGACTCATGTCTGTTCTAACCGGATCTTTAGTGAACATGCGCGTGATACGTTTTGTCATGGAAGGCTTTTCTGCCCAATTATATGGCGACGAGGCTCTCGGTGTTTTAACATAGGACTCAGAGGGCGGCGTAATGAGACCATTTCCAGTGGGAATTTCGATACTGCAGGCGCCGAGCTGGCTAGGAGAATTCGAGCGGATGTGTCGAGCTTCAGCAATAGATGACGCCTGCGAGGTACTGGATGACTTTTGAGATTGGTGCACACTATTAGATGATTCGCGCGAGCTGCTGGCGCTGGCCATAATTCACGTCGTGAAAACCAGAAAAGGAGGCCGGAGCAGGAGTGACAGATGGAGTTGGCAGAGAAGCCAAGATGGGGACGGTGCGGGCAATGCCCGTACGTCTAAGCTGGACCGTTGTCAAATTTCTACAAAGGCTTGGCAGTGGACAATTCGATGAGTGAAGAGTGACGCAATAGTCGAGAGGACTAGATGCTTGCTGTTAGCCTTCGGAATGTTTCTAACCGTTTCTTGTGCAATTAGTAGTGTGTGATATGGATGATGTTGATGCGTAACAGCTAGTTTATGGGCTTTGACGTCGCAGATTGGTAGAGTAGCAGCGAGCGATGGATGGCAAGAAGCAGAAGCCGTCACCACCCTTGATGAAAAATTGTGGTGCGTGATCCAGGGGGGTGGGGCGAGGCGGAGTTGGCTTAGGGGGGCAGAGAATGAGGACCGTATATTTGATGAAGGATGAAACAGACAAGGTCTTCGAAGCACTCAATAGATGCTTTGAGGCCGTTTGGAAGACCTATGCGGATGTAAAGTTCAGCTATGTAAATCACTTGTTGTCAGCTGGAGGCCAAGGGGAGAAATAGGCTAGCCCTTTTAAGATATAGGGGATATTGGGATTTTTGAATCGATATTGAAGTATATAGTGAGTTTAGATGCAGGAGCATAGAGTGGAATTAGTTTGATGAAATTTACCACTGCACTAATATAAATACGTGTAGTGAGGGATTTATTCTAGGTGGAAGGCTGGGTGGATGTTTAGGGTTTGACTGCTACAGGACCAGCGAAGAGGAAAAGCCAGGTAGCAATAGTGCTTGAAGTTCGCAGACAGCTGCGTCAGCAGATGAATATCATCCAGAGTGCTTCGAGATAAGAAGTGAGGGTGTAAATATTTAGGCACTGACGGAGCTTTTGCTTGAGAAATTGTAGTTTATGTGAGACACGTGCGTGGGAAGGCATAGGATGGCATTTACAGCGTCATGTAGAATTCTCTTCCGCTGGCCCCTACACGACCCACTTTGTCCTGCTCTAGCTCCTGGCTGAATCCTCGTCTGTGAAGTCACTGGTCCATCTGAAGGATGTTTTGGAGAATGCTCGAAGCAATTTGGAGAGAATCTCCATTAATTCAGAAGTCGCAGTGCGCACAGCTAATTCACACAATTCGCTGAAATGGTATCTTTTCCACCTAGGGGAGATGATGCTCAATCATACGGCAAATGTTTAAATGTGCAATGATCAGCAGGCAGACTGAGCTTAGACGGTCGCCATCAACGTGACAGCAAAATTATTGGAGTTGTCGGAGCCTCGATAACCGACTCAACACCACAGCAAAGCCTTGGCGAAGTTAAAGCCTTACCGTGCCTCAGGCTCAAGGGCAATAAATGAAGCTTCGGAGGCTAGACGTAGATGCAATCACCATGCTCCCAACTTTATCACGCTCCACGAGTCAAGCGCAAAACCTCTTGATTCAAAACTCGCTTTCCGCATATTTTATCGCGTCAAACGCGTCACGGGGCCACTCTCTACACACGTCCATCCTAGGAACACCTGTTCTCCTCGCTCGGAATATGTTCGTAGGAGACCGACAATCAATTCGCAAACGCCGTTGGCACCCAGCTTTGTTAACTGGGCGGAAGCTTTTCAGCGCCACAAGTCTAGTAATTATTTGACCATGTATACCACATTTTGAACTTTGCCTAGCGGCCCAGTTCTACTACAACATGTTGCTTCAACTTTTGTAGATACCGACAGTCTTGTTTGCGCCACAGCAACATCTACAAAGATTGACGTGAACTCGATGCGATCAACAAGCAAAAGAGGTTAGAAAAAAAGATCATCATGTCAGAGCATCTTGGTGCAAGAATCTACCTCTCACGACCCCTACATCTTCTCAAACCTTTATGCCCATCCCACCGCGACTCAAAATTATCATCCGCCCCGGAATTAATGAATCCATGTAACAGGGTAGCTAGACGAGTTATAGCTTTTGAGGGATGAATAGATGGTGGTCGGACTTTCTAGTGCAAGCACAGAGGGAACACAAGGGCAAAAGCCGAAGGTCACGGCGCTTGGTCGCCCGAGCTGCGACTGCTCTATGACGAAAATTATCCCCACGAAGTATCAGGAAAGGATCTGAATTCGCAACAAATATTTCAAAAGATCCCGTAAAGATGACATTACCCGCACTTCCCAGACCCACTGTCTTTTCTTATTTTTCTATCCACTTATCAAGAGCTCAAATACCTCGAGTTCTCTCTACCTGGTGGGTTGCACTAGAAGGCGCGTGATGTAATTTTCCACCGAATCTCTGCAGCCTCTTCCTAGTGGAGCTCCCACTATGCTCAAGGTGGTAAGGGCTGCAAGGTAGTATTTAACATGAATTAATTATTACAGGCCTAGTGGGAGAGAAAAGACGCAGCCAAGATGCCTAATCTAATCACCTCGATCCAAATTACTCGCTCTCAGGCTTTCCCACCAAATAGCACAAGATTCTGGCCGTACCAATGTAGAGAAGTGAGGTTAGCCAGGGGAGTAGGGTTTTATGCCCCTTCATGCAGATAATGCAAATATCTTGAGTGATATCCCCTTACAATTAAAGCCTTTCTCTTTGCAGGCTCAGGCGTCTCCAACAGTTATACGTATCCAATCAGCTTATTCCTATTGTATTGTTTCAGGCACATGTACCATTTGGGCTGCTCATATATTAGCAATGATTACGTCTGGGAAATAGAATAGCTGGTGTTTCACCATCACATTTACTTTATCCAAGATGAAAGGCACTCGAATTATTGAGACTAACCCTGAAACCAAACCGGGAAAAGATGCAATTGTATCAAGCGAGTGATCATAATAACCGTAAGGGCGTGTATAGAAGAGGTATAACAACTGTCCCATTTTATAATAGTTATAGAGAATAGGGTATACCAGAGCTGAATTTGAAAGATGCAGATCTCTATTAGGACACCATGCGAACTTTGATGTTTAGGTGGATGAATCTTCTTTCCTTTATTAGATAACGATAAGGTGAAGCTTAGTTTACCATACTAATCACATATTTTTTCTTTGCTCTCAAAGGGGGAACTTCTGCCAGTTAAAACTGTATGCATGAGCAGTAACGTCGAGGAGAGCTGGAAAGTAAAGTTGTTTTACCGCTGACAAGGACTTGTTCCCTCTCAGTTTCGTACATCGCAGGATTTATGTACTTCATTTGATCGATTCAAGACTCCCCGATAACTGTAGGGGCTGGTTTAAGATGGATCGCCCTACAGACTGGGGTAAAAGCCGTTATATGTCATTTAATACATTCCCTGACGTTAGCTTGTCTCTAGGACTACTAAATATTATAATTTTGTTACGATAGCAATTCGGCCCGGCAAATTCTTAGAATCCGGGGTTTTATTCAAGATTGAGCAGCATTGTCGATGACCTTATACTCTAACTTGTGATGATGTGAGACCTTCGTGTAAAAAACTCGCTCAGATCGAGGTTCTTGAAGCGGTTCCGAGATTAATTCCTGGTACAGCGTCTACAGCAGGTATCCTTTGAGTGGATTTTATTAGCAGAATTGAGATAAAGTTTCATGGGTAAAAGCATAAGTAGCATGATGGCAGTTTGATCAGGTTACTAATACTGCTACACACAGCGATAGGTCGAGTAATAACTGTTGGTTGGGTGAGTATTACCTAAGGCGAAGAAAAAAGTTGTATACGTATGAATGTTACTCATTAAAACCATATCGACAGCGTACAAAACTGAGCCTTGCCCTCGAAAAGTCATGCCAGAGGTGGGTGAGGCAGAGATGAAAATTTGCTGATTAGTTAAGAAATTCCTTTGCAGCATCAGTTACAGCCTCTAGTGAAGACGGCTTACATTATTTAATGCAATAAGAAATGATGACCTGAATGAATACCAGGCTCTTGTCTTCATTCGCTACGATTGGTGACATGAAAGAAGAGTAAATGCATCTCCAAGCTGGAAGCCTGTACACGAATAGCTTCCATCAGCCTAACGTCATGCAACAATCTTGCTTGTCTAGTTTGCGGACATTCGCCTTCTGTGACCCATGTCGCCATCCATTCGCCTTCAAGGCGCCGTTTTGTTAAGGAAATAATGACAAAACGGCTTAATCTCATAAGTGTTTTTTATTTTTTTATGTCTACGGGGACTACTCTCGACACCTGTCAGTGGTGTCCCTCTACGAACCTTCAGCTCTCACTGTAGAGACTGCAGAGCCGAAATTGAGGAACAAAGTCCTCACTTCTATGAGGATTCTCATTTGCTTTCGCCGTATGTATTGTCTTCATTCCTAAGCATATCCCTCTATCACCATTATCATGAAGCTAACCACCATCAGATCAAATGAAAGAGTCGAAGCTTTTTTCACCATCTACCTCTGATCAAGGAAGAAAGGCCATCAGATGAGTTGCCGGAGCGTACCCAGCACCCGATGCGGCGATGGTGGATTAGACCAAGATGGCCTTGAATGTTACAAAGAAGGGAGATATAGATGGATATGCGCACCTCATGCGGTCCTGGTGTCTAGGTCTTGCCTGGCTGGGGCTGCAGGCTTTTTGAGAATTATTTCCTGCGCACGCAGTTCCCATTGCTACCACATTTAATTTTTTGGGTAGAAGATTCCGTGGAAAGGGGCCGAATTCCACCGATAAATGCTGAGCTGAAAGGCTATTCATCACGGGCAATATATGTATGATATTTCAAATAACAGAAGAGGCAAGGAACACTGTACAAAGTGTGGACTAGGTCAGAGAGGAGCCCAATATGCTAGAGAGTCTCAGACTCAAGTAGTACAATTAAAACATCACATCATATCCCTCACCGAAGGTAATTTCGCATGTCTCTCGAGGGCTGTGACTCTGAGAATACAAGCTATTCAATGCTGACAATGGCTAACAGCCAAAATGGAAAAACGCTTACATTCAAATTTCCAGAACTGTAAGAAGGATTCAATCGATTTTAAACTATCTTGTTAAGCAGTTGGCGCTCTCCGCGATCTTAATTGAGCTTGATCGAGAGTAGGACCAGGCTGGATCAGGTTATTTGACATAAAAGTATATGTACCTGACCTCACCTGAATGACCGGATCAGGTGAGATCTCACCCATGTATTGAATAAGTACAGTCCAACCATCCAGAGTAACCTACTTTTACATACCGAGGCGCAATTTCCTCATACTCGGCCAACACGCGCCTAAGCCCTTGAAATCTACCTGCTCTTGCAGATTTTTTCCGGTTCAGACAAAGGCTTTAAACCGTCGCAGCATCCCCGCGTCTTAACCAGGGGCCATCTTCTTTTTTAGACGCCTCTTCAGTCACCCACCGAGGATTCCTTAGTTAAATTTACCTTTTTTCCCTCCAATATAATCTCTCCTTAATCCTTCAGTCAAATTTGTTGTGCAAGAAACTTCTTAAACAGTTAATTCTCTCAGGCCTTGCCCTATTGCGGCCGCAACACAACCTTGGAAGCCGAATATTGGTCGATTTCACTTCTGATGCACTGATGCCTGGGCCATTTTCAAATACCCTAGTTGGTATTCCGGGAAAATCTCGTGCATATTTAGTCAATGATTCGTCGCAGGTCAAATAGTAGATGAAATAAAAAGGCCGGTATTTCGAATGTACCTTTACAGAGCGCGACAGTTACTACGGGATGAATGACCACTTGTATTTTTGATAGCGAGAGGTTTGTTTATTGTACTACTTAAGTCAAAGACTCTCTAGCACATTGGGCTCATCTCTGACCTAGTCCACACTTTGTACAGTGTTCCTTGCCTCTTCTGTTATTTGAAATATCATACATATATTGCCCGTGATGAATAGCCTTTCAGCTCAGCATTTATCGGTGGAATTCGGCCCCTTTCCACGGAATCTTCTACCCAAAAAATTAAATGTGGTAGCAATGGGAACTGCGTGCGCAGGAAATAATTCTCAAAAAGCCTGCAGCCCCAGCCAGGCAAGACCTAGACACCAGGACCGCATGAGGTGCGCATATCCATCTATATCTCCCTTCTTTGTAACATTCAAGGCCATCTTGGTCTAATCCACCATCGCCGCATCGGGTGCTGGGTACGCTCCGGCAACTCATCTGATGGCCTTTCTTCCTTGATCAGAGGTAGATGGTGAAAAAAGCTTCGACTCTTTCATTTGATCTGATGGTGGTTAGCTTCATGATAATGGTGATAGAGGGATATGCTTAGGAATGAAGACAATACATACGGCGAAAGCAAATGAGAATCCTCATAGAAGTGAGGACTTTGTTCCTCAATTTCGGCTCTGCAGTCTCTACAGTGAGAGCTGGAGGTTCGTAGGGGACATCACTGACAGGTGTCGAGAGTAGTCCCCAAGCCCTATTAGAGATAAGGCCCCCCATAAGCCAAACCCAAGCTTTGTACTTCGCGACTTATTCTCCTTTATTCAGGTATACTTAGCATTGTAATTTCGTAGTGAAAGTTGGCTGGTAATTGATGGAGCTAACTCTCGTTTGCAATTAGTGCAGCCCCTTGATCGGACGTCGAGGCAAGGTGGTATATGGTAAGGTTAGGCTTGAGGACTTGTGAGAGCATGTTTGGTTTGGCATAATTATAAGTCGTTGGCTATTGATATGTTTGTATTTGCTTTCAATATCGATTCGGATATGGTCTTTTGGTCTATCCCAGATATCTAGCTCTGATATTTGAATACCCGATTTTCCTTGTACTCCCCAAAACCTCCCTTCCGCTGAGGGCACGAGAAATACTAGACCTCAAAACTTCAAAATTCCTAGCTCTGGCACTCAAACGATTTAGTGTACTATAGATCGAGGTTTTCTGGGCTGTCAACAAGGTATCAATACCTGCTGTAAAAGCAGAGGGTGCCAATTCACAAGCAAAGGGCAATGAGTCACTTTTTCTTCACTTTAAGACTAGCTATCCCCTATGGCTCTTGTCTCCAGCTGCCATGCAACCAGTCGTTTGGCTCCTCTCTAACCGAGGCTAAACCTTGAAGGGTGATCCTATCCTTTTTTGTTGCGAAAGAAAAATACCCGATGTAACGCCCATGATGGCTGGCCCTTCGGCCTAGTGTTTAATGGTAGAGTTCAACGGCCCTTTCCACAGTTCTGCTTATAATAAGTATTCTTATTCATAAATAATTTGCGACTGCGCTCCTCAGTTTCTTGCAGTCTAGGCTCATCGTCATCAGCTGCGCTCTAGATCACTTCCAGCATCAGAAAGTCGTTACTCAATGCTGACGAATCTTAACCTGTATCCCTGTCAGATGTGAGTATATAGATCGGAAAGTGCTCTTAAGACTATGTAGGGATGGCGTGACTCACTTTCTGAATCAATGTATAAAGAAGGTTGTTACCTTTCGACGGCATGCACAGATGGATATTTATTCGTGACGGGCACAAGCCTACCACTCATAGAGCTTGGCACGGAGGTGGCTAGTCCTTCCCCGACGATTAAATACGAAGAGAACTCAGTTTTACGTTTTGGACCACTGATGTTGTTAATGTATTCGCTGATGCCGCTCGAGACCTTCGGGCTAGGGGCTCACAACTTTCTCATCTGTGAATATCCACGAAAGGGAAAGAGGAAAATCTTTTGTCTGCCTTAGCGTGCATTTGCCATCTTTTATATAGCCAACACGCGAGATACGGCCTCACAATCCTCTATTGCTTGAGTGAGGTAGGCGTCCAGGCTACCCAAACACTAATTGGGGAACACTAGGACCAGGAGACGAACCACAAGACCTTCCATCGTTGCCTGTTTCAAGTGCCGGCAGCGCTCATAAGGTACCCTGTGTTAAAACACTCGAAAAATGTAAGTTCCAGCATGTTCATCTATGACCTCTTCACTCGCTCGTCTTATGTCCTGGGTGCCTGTCCTCTTTCAAGATGTGAAGTCCCATTAGAACAACGGTCCTCCATAGACCAAGATCTGAGCTTTGTATATATTGACTTAATTTCTTCCTTTTAGGTATACACAACATTGTAACCTTATAGTAGGTGATGGCTATTTTTGATGAGGCAGATTCCCGATTGCAATTGGAATAACGCTATTATCGGTAATGAGGCGAGTTGTAGCAAGATTAAGGTTGAGGACTCGCGTGAGGATGATAGGTTCACTATTGACGAGAATTGGATGATTTTAGATAGGCTTGAGTTTGCTTTCGACTTCGATTCGGTTGCGACTCTTCTTAACTTTCCCAGATGTGCAGAGCAGACTGAGCGATTACACCGGCGCCACTGGGAGAAGAATTCGTCTATCCCGGCTCGGCGGCATGCGTAAATGGTGTTTTTTTTCAAAGAACTTTGATGACAGGCTTTTCAAGAGGGAAACTGTGTCTTAATTCATGTGTGTGGATGTTAAGAATTTGTGATGGGATTTTTTCGTTGAATTCCACATCCTGATTTGGCATCCTGTCGTTCTTGGATGCCTGCAAAAGCCCCTTCTTTATTCACGGTTTATATAGCGCTTGACCTATGTTACCAATATTTATTTTGTAATACGATCCCCTTGACTCCAAGCTAACTTGTATTTGAATTTGGATTTGAAATATTTAACGTGACAGGACGGACTTAACATCTATTTAGACTTGACACCGGTAGATGAGTTCTGAGAAATCATTGCTACCAACATCACCGGCAGTGTAGCCAGAAGCGACAAAAGATAAAATAAAAATGAACAATAAATGTCTCAATTACAGCGCCTGCGCAGCGTATCTATCCTCCAAACCCATCTCCTCTCGAGTTAGACACCATCTCAGCACGGTCACCTCCCACCCTGTTCATTCTTCGGCAGACTGTAACATCTGCTTGTAGCTAGGAATTGGATAAACTTCTGCCATCCATTCTCCCCAATCATGTTCTTGGCTCCAGGCGGGGTCAATTTCTCACATCTTCTCCAACGTTGCAAGGCAGGTTGGCACTCTGATAAATGCCAGGGCCTTTCCTCTCGGCCGCAAACGCACTTTGAATCTTCACGTTCGGGGTTTAAAACGTCGATGGTAGTCGCCGTAGTCCCTTTGGCCAGTTCTTGCCGTAATTAGACGGTGGTACGCCCATCTTGGTAGAGCCAGTTCCGATGGCTATTTGCAGCGCATGTAGAGGTCTACATCTTTGTATTGTTTCGGCCGAAACTTCTGCCATAACTCTTCCACGAGTTCTTGACCCCGCATTTTAATTAGTCTACCTAGTACCGCAGAGGTTAGATTTTGAGATTCTCCACTGAGCACAGCTGTGGTTATTCACCAGTTGTTGAGAGATCTCAAGGCTGATGTGGCCAGCTCATCGGTCTCTTCATTGCCTTGAATCCCCACATGACCGGGTATCCAGCGTATTTCCTTACACTTATTTTGTCTCAGCAGTGAAAAGTTGTCAACCACTGCCTACGAGGAACTAGATCTTCTTCTTTCGAGCGCCTAAGCAGCCGCTTGATTGTCCAGAAAAATGCAAATCGCTAAGTCTTCTCCTACCGCTATTGCAGCCTCCAAGGCTTTCATGGCGCCCACAACTTCCGCGTCAAATACCTCTGCTCCGGGAAGCGGACCAGAGCCAAGTCCAGCTAGCTTGCCTCTTTGGTGTACCACGTATCCCCAGGCTGATTGTCCTGGGCCCGACGAAGATCCATCAGGAAAGACACAGATGGTCTCGGCTGGCAGGGAAGCTAGCCATCGCTTGATGCTTACTGACCTAGCTTATTTCTCTCAACTGCACTGAGTCAGTGCCCAGCTATCGTGTTTTCCTTCGAACAATTACTGTAATTTCTTTTTTGTGCCACTAACGCTTGGGTGTATCCAAATGTTCCAGTAAAACAACCCATCCATACCCGGAAAAGGATCAGAAGTTTAAAAATATAGGTACTCTGATCACTTGTATAACTCGTTAAGAGGAGGGCAAGACTGAACACCTGTACATGGTGTCCTCTACGAACCTGGGAGTGAAATATTCTCCCAGAGCCAAGTTCAGTCGTATTTCGCAATATCAAAGAAGTTGGCCCACGAGGCAATAATTCAAAATTCTCCGCCATGTCAAATTCTCGCTCTCAACGACTTGGAATCCTACCCAAGTCTCATCAAGTTCACAAGTACGACCAAGTACATCCTCATTTCAATGACCACACCTCTTATCAACTATTCTCTGGCCTCAGCTAGCCGCCAATTACACGCCCACACCGATATTTATACCCGACGGAGGAAGCAAAGCGTGGCGCACAAATCTGGGAGACAGTTCTTTGGGATGGACGCGAGAGACATCAGGAAATCCTTACAAGATGATGCATGGGATGAAAATTATCTTGACGGGTGTGAGATTTTGAATTTTAGAAAGGAGACTTTTATGTTGAGTTTTGTGCGCCATACGACTTCGATTGGGAGAGTGCGGGCGATACTATATTATTATTATTATTTCTTTTTATTGTCCTGTCTGAGTCTATGGCTATGTAGGATATGCAGGTCCTCTCTGCCTACAGGCCAAGGATACCTATGCTAATAGTATATCCCCTGCTATGCCTTCCATACAATTACTTTCATACTCACCACCCCTCCGAGTCCTCCTTCGATCATACACTTAGAGGAACCCTTCTCACCTCTCTGGCTAACGAAATGATGGTCATTTACGGGTGTATAGAAGCCAGGAAAAATCGCAAAAACTACTGGTGACGGAGCTCTCCTAATACCGACATTAGGACTAAATCTGAAGACATAGTGACCCTTCTGAAGCGTTCGAAGAGGCCGGCCAGCTGGGCGCTGCAGACTTGTGGGTACCTCGGGAAATTCATCCTCTGCCTTTCTAGCCTCCTTCCAACTCCTTCCCGAAGGTCGTGCTGAAATGTCAGAAAAGTCTTGATAGAGCGTGATTGCTGTGTGTTAGCTCAGCATAACTTCTTTTGTTCCGTCCAGGGCGCTGGGGAGTGCCGTTGACTCATCGACAATAAAAGTCCTCCTGGCTAATTAGATGAACTCTCAGTTTTGGCGCCCACAAACGTTCCAACTTGAAAACCCCTCGAAAATGTGAGTCCCAGCACGGTCTTCAGAGACCTGTCCTTCCTCAAGATGTAGAGCCCCATTAGAGCATCAGTCCCCTACAAACCATGACCCGAGCTTTTTATATTATGTCTTAATTTCCTCCTTACGGGTATACGTAGCGTCGTAAATTTGTAGTCGGTGATGGCCGGTAATTAATGGGGCAATCTCCTGTTTGCAATTGGAGCAACTTCTATATTGTTTGTTGAGGCGAGATGATGCGTGGTTAAAAAGAGGTTGAGGACTCAGATGAGAATGGTAAGAAAGGAATTGTCGAGAAGTCGTCAAATGGAGATATGCTTGAGGTTGCTTTCGACTTCGATTCGGATGCGATTCTTCTTGGCTATCCCAGATATGCAGAGCATACTGAGCGATTACACCGGCACCATTGGAAGGTGAAGAATTACTCTTATACGGCTGGACAAGCATCATTGACTGTGAAATAATCATGATTAATGCCTGTCCGTGATCATTTAGCACATCTGCATATCCTTCTCTCACATTTCCGTCAGTTTTAAATGCGAAGATAACTGACTCCTCGCATATCACTATCTTAACACTGGTAGTAGAAATCACGGCAACTCAGACTCGAATAGATACACATGGTTTGATCTACACAAGAGGGAAAATTACTTGAATCATATTCAAAATGAAGATAAAATGTACGCCATTGACTGAACCCGAAACCTTTTAAATCATAATGCGGTGGAAGGCCCGTCATGTGCATTCCAATATTGGCGAGTCAATGGTATCTATTTTTAATCTCTGGTAGCTTTATATTCACGTCATGGAGTGCAAGTCAACGATGTTTGTCAAGCCCAACTCTTCATCTAGATCCAACGCTGTTTGCGGCTACGAAGACTAAAATTTGAAACGGGCTCATGAGAAAAACTAAGAATAGTCTTTCATTCAATCTTTTTCGATACTCCATGCGACACCCGACCTACCATCCAACTCCAGCAGGTACACTGAAACAGTTCGATCCAAAAACTTGCTATTATCAATAAAACAAAATATTCACGGAGAAACTCAGCAAACTGATGTTCCCTTCAACTAGTCAGACTATAGTGTCGCTTAACAACTCAGTTGCGCCGAAATGGTGGGCATTAATTGCGTGTTTGCCTTTCTCCTGAATATTCCAGATATGCCAAATCCAAGAAGCCGCATGGCAGTAGTAGGAAATAGGCCTCAGGATAACTATTTACTTTTTCACATGACACAAGGACTGGAATTTCCCGTGCTCAAGACGAAAGATATTTTTTTGATGCCATACAAGAAGTCGAGAAAAAAGACTTTAACAACATTCTACTGTTCATTTACTCTTGACCTATCGAGAATCTTCCAAGTCTTTAAAGGCGAGTTTAGTAGAGTGAAAAAAATTGAGGACTTGGATTTTAAAAAGAGAGGTGATGGATATGAACTGTGTAAAAATACCATATGGGAATGGTGGGAGACGAAAAAAGTAACGGAGAAGAACAAAATTAAGCCAATCGGAATGGACATACTTGTAGCGCAAAGGATATGCTCACTATCACAGATTGCAAGATTAGGCCGTGAAAACTTTCTACGGCTTACTGGAGATTACGGATGCTATGCACCATACCTGACTAGACATGTGCCTGTTATCGATGCAAATCTGCGTATAAAATTAAAGAAGATTGTATGGGGATCTCAAGCATTTTTCGGAAAAGGCAAAGGACCAGTACACGCACTTGTATGGTATCAAGGAAACCTCCATGTTTTTCAGCGGAGAGAAAGAAATGCTGGTTGGTGGTATCTTGTCACTAAGATCGGCGCCGAGGATGAAAACGGAAAAGTTATCTATGACTTTATCATAAAAAATTTTGAGAAAGTAAAAAATCTGCTTAGAAATCTACAGCAGCAAAAACTGAATAGTCTTCGGAATGTCCAAGAGCGTAATTGTGATTTATTCAACAAGATACAATCGAGGATCTGCTCTAAAAAGAGGCATTCCGAATATGTCTTTGAAAGCCTATCTATGACTACCATAAATGGGGAACTAGGTTGTTTCCATGATCCGAATAAGTCAAATATCTCCTTACGAGGCCCTGGTTTATAGCCTAGAAGTCTAACTTTGAATAAATAAATTTATATAATACCTAGTCAATATAGTGACAATATTAACGGAGGCCTGTATCCAATTATAGCCTGATCGATTGAACTACTCCACATGACTTCACTAGAATTAGCAAGGTCAGATAGACCTACAATGACTGCGAATAAATATTTTGGGATTGCAATATGGAAACATATCATCTACTCTTTGTAAACATTATCTAGTACGGGAGAAATCCGGGTTTGGTGAAGTTAAAGCTTTTGCAGCCTACCTTGGGAAGATTTGATTTTTAGTGGTTAGTAACTAAAATAGGATTGGGTTGATTTTAATTGTGCTGTATAAGACAATGACTTTCTAACATATTCGGCTCCTATCTAACCTAAGCCTCGCCTTGAACATTGCTTCGATCCTATTTTGCCATGAAATGCTGTCAAACTATGGGTAGTTTGGGACCGACAAATTCTAGTGTTAAGAATGATTAGGTGCCGAGTTGATACATCCCATCGAAATACTCGATTTCAACTTAGACGTTGCGCCTGGGGTATGGTGATGAGAAGGTTCAAACTTTAGACTGGAGATGTATCTATGCAAGCTGTGTTAATTATTTCATGAGGATATGTTAGGAAACAGACAGAAAATGGACTTTTCCAGAGGTACACAATCTAGATAGGGGCGGAAAGAGCTAAAGGCAGCAAGGATTAGATTAGATTTGTATTATAGTCCTAACCGATTCAATGACTGTAGAGGACTCCTAAACTCTATAAATAAGACACTAGCTACATTTTTGAAGTTCCAATGGCTTAACTTTAAACGTTGCTCTCATGGACAGCGAGGAAATAACTGACTCTTTTTCCAATTTACATTTTCAATCGACTTGTACGATCCAAATCATCTCCAGCTTAATGCCAATTATGGATAGCCATCAGGGCCTTTAAAGAATTCTCCATGGCTGTGATAGTCTCATCATACTAGGCTTAAGCGTTTGCATGTTGGAAGGTAATTTATTGACTAAAGACCTAAACTAATATTACATTCAACGCCTTTTTTTGGTGTTCATGGTACTACTTGAGTCTTGGAATATCAAGCACATTGGGCTCCTCTCTAACCAAGGCCACACCTTGTACAGTGTTCATTGTCTCTCATGTTCTTTGAAAGATTATTAATATACTGTCCGTGATGAATAGCCTTTCAGCTCCGCATTTATCGGTGGAATTCGGCCCCTTTCCACGGAATCTTCTACCCAAAAAATTAAATGTGGTAGCAATGGGAACTGCGTGCGCAGAAAATAATTCTCAAAAAGCCTGCAGCCCCAGCCAGGCAAGACCTAGACACCAGGACCGCATGAGGTGCACATATCTATCTATATCTCCCTTCTTTATATTATCCAAGGCCATCTTGGTCTAATCCACCATCGCCGTACCGGGTGCTGGGTACGCTCAGAAAACTCATGGGACGGCCTTTCTTCCACGACCAAGAGTTGGTGATGAGTAGGGTTCCGACTCTGCCATCTGATCTGATGGTGGTTAGCTTCATAATAATGGTGATAGGTAGATGTGCTTAGGAATGAAGATAATACAGACAGCGAAAGCGATTGGGAATTCTCATGGAATTGAGGGCTTTGTTACTCAATCTCGACTCTGCAGACTCTACAGTGAGAGCTGGAGGTTCTTAGAGGACACCACTGACAGGTGTTGGTAATAATCTCCCTATCAAACGCCTTTTTTATATGAAAAATCCTCGAATTCCAAAAAATAGTATTTATCCACCAGTCAAGAACTCTTTTTTGCATCAGATTTTAATTGCGTATGCAATGATATAGCTATGACACAATATCAGAGAAAATTTACAGAAAAGATGACTCAATTTACAAGAAGAGCAATCATCCCTCGGATTTCATTTGTTAGTACCACTGCGTAGTTATGGCGGCTTTTTCTTCAGCCCAAGTCAATCCTCATCCGTGAATACCTACTCAGGGAAATGTCCCAAAACCCCTGGGTTATCCCGACTAAAGATTTCAAATCAAAAACAGCTTTCAGTCATGTGACAACAATCCCATTAGCCCACAGATACTGACTGTGATGTCAAATTTACTACAAGCTCGTCCTGTTGCCCCAGGATAGATGTGAAACTTGAGCACAGAGAATTATGCCAAGAATTAATTGCATGGAGCAATTTCTCATTATGTCTCTGTGTATCCACATGTATGCTACTGGTAATATATATTTTTTTACGTAATAAATAACAAACAAGCCTAGACATTGTTTGAATTAAGAGGTGAAATTACTTTAGAGGATTGAGATTGTAATCTCAGAGCCGACTGGGGTCAAAAAGTTTCGAGTCATGCTACAAGTGGGCAAAGGTATTGCTGGTCCTCGACTAAATGCTTATCAGGTTAGACACTTAGATTTATGATTAAGACAACTGGGACTAGACAAGTACCAACCTATCATCCACTGTGGATTTCCTAGAGATCATGCTCGTAGAAGAAACATATGTTGAATTATGGATCATCTTTTCCTTTTAGATTCATCTAAAAATTTTGCATTGGGAACCATATTCTTGACACTCCAGTCTTTCAATCGATTCCTAAAAAATATTAAATGATACGGAAAATTATTGATTATTTGTTATTCTATATTGTCCATCTCAGTGGTTCACGTCATTTCTAAGCTCTAAAATGACAGATCTGTGAATTAAAGCTTAAAATGCATGATAAGGCATCGTCTCTCAAGTTATGACCGAGGCCTATTACTTACGGGAATACTGTATATTTTGGAATGACTACAGAGAGGTATCACCATCGATCGTAATGATTCAGTTATGCGTGGTATTTTTTTCCAATATTCTGTTTTCTATTTTCATAACTACACAGGATTCACAAGTACAGTGTGTATCCTGGCTAGGGCATACATGCCGAGGTCATCAAGTGGAGATCACATAATTTCACAGATTAGACCATCATGATGAAGTATTGAAAGTAGGAGCAAAGATGTACTATGTTCGGACGTCATACCTTAGTCGAGTAACACTCTATAAGTCTCCTTGTCATGACATCATCTAGATTGGAATAATCTTACTTGAGTGTTTATGACGTCAATTAATCAATAGCATACGATATTCTAGAGTCACTGAGAGTATGACATCATGAAAATCATGATATTATGGAAAGTGTGATGGTTATTTGGATTGGGCTATGTATATAAGAAAGCTAGCATTAGGATATTCAGACCTCACGCAACGTCTTCTAAAAAAGAGATACGCTTCTACTTCTAACTTCATCTCTTCTTTGGGAAGACCATTACACTGCCTCACTTCTTTTGTCTCCTTCACTCCTCTCAGTGACACCTCAGCCTAAGTTATTGTCGTATGATCTCCATTCGCTTTACGATCTCATTTCGTACCCGGTGGAACTATCGCTAAATTAGACTCCTTGAGACATAATGGCATATCTACTCTTACAATCTAGATGAATCGATAGCATATTTTGGGCAGTTAGTCTGCATAATACTTCATATTGAGAACCAGCAGCGTAGAGCTAGTGTGTTGTAAATTTTGTACATAAAAGTTTAGTCCAACATAACATGATTATAATTAGTAAAACCATTCTAGATTCACTTCGACAAGCTTCGAGACTAATCTGTCTCCTAATGATTTTATTCCATTCTTTTCCAGATAAAGTTTTTCTCAATTCTCCATTCCATATTACCGACGAATAAAAATACCCAAGGAAATCCCAAAGAATAATTTCAGACATTAACCCAACCACAAAATTGAGCTAAATTTTTGTAAAATATGTCATCGATCCCGTCAAGAAGTCTCACTCCAAGCCTTGCATATGCTCTAGGGGGACGAAAACTATGCTCAGTGGGTTAGTGCAATCGAGTCTATTGCAGATCAATTTGATCTGCATATGTATTAACATCCAGACGCCCCAAAAGTCCCTGTAGCAAGTAATATGTTTACAGTAAAGACCGAAGATGCTTGAGGGAAAACTTTTTTGAAAGTATGAAAGGAATAGATGGCCCAAGAGGCGAAAACGAGGCAAGCAATTGTACTGAGCTTCCACCCAGGCCCAATAGCTGTTATTGCCATTGAGAACTACTGGAGATATGTGGAAAATGCTTAAGTCTCAGAATAAAGGGTCAAGCATAGTGCTCGAACACTATGCAATTCAACATTATGTCCACCGAACAATCACCTACTTTCACATATCCTCTGATATTCTTAGACTAATATAGGATGTAAATGAATATAAAAAAATCACCTACTTCCCAAACCTTTAAACCTTTGTTAACAATTTCCAGAAACCTTGTGAAAGCCTAGTCACTCTCGAACTCACACAGGGTAAGACCCTCAAAATCTATGAGAATATATTGAACTAAATATACTGACTTACTGACAAAAAATCAATAGTTAGTCAAATAGCTTTTAGCAGTCTAACATAGTCTTAGACTCAGTAGAGACTATAATTGAAATCTTATCTAATCTTCAACTCAAAGATGTGAAGAAATGGCATTCGATAATGTTTTTTATGGAAGTAAAGGATCAGTATAAAATTGGGGCTGAAAGGCAGCGATAAAATCTCAGAATAAACGCCGAGATAAGGTTATCGATTCCAATTGCCGACCTTACATATGAGGCTAGAGAAAGTCATAGTAAGATAAACTCAGAATTAGCAATGATAGGTTCAGCAAATTAAAAATGGAAATTTGAAGGGTAACAAAAGATCATTGAGTAACAGTGAAAGTTGGGGGAACCTTCATCATTGCAGATATTGCGGAAATACCCAAGACCGAAATTTGACTGAAAACTGTTTTGAAAATCCAAAGAATTAAAATGCTAGATTGTCGTGGGAAAAGAAGAACAAGAAAAAATGATTGGACTTCAAGGCAAAAAAGTAAAGCTCAGAAGAATGAATACAACAGGGGTGAAGATAGTGACGACAGCAAGCTATCAAGATTTGTTGGCATAGCGTGCACTTCCACAATTTCATCTGTAACAAGTTCAATTGTTTTGTATCTCTCCAATTAGCCTGTGTCTGTTACGGTTTGACCTTTATTTGAGCTTAGGCGGATGGCTAAGCCTAATATTTAGAATTCTTATGATGAGGCTGTATGGGGGAGATGAAGCTGAACGAAACGGCACTACTAGTCAGGAGGCGGAAACGTTATTACAACTTAGTGACACCTGGAAATACGTGGCTGGGTAATAAGTATTGTGCCTAAGGACAAGTCACTAGTCTGTAGATTCACGAGGAGGATTAACGCCTATAAATACCTGTTAGTAGTAGCTAGAGTTATCTTTTCTCCTTATATAGTTTATTAAATCGATTTATTCATTACCAACTCGGTTTCCGTCACAGTGTCTCTTCGGCTGACCCCCTTCTTTGGAATGTTTACATTTGCGCTGACCGATACATTTGTAGAAATATAGAGCTATTTGATAAAATATTACAGCAGAATTCTTTGTCTATGATTGTTACTGCAAACGGACCTACATGACCTCTCGGTACAGGCATTGTCATCTTTAATTGCAAGCTCAGTTCGGGCGAGGAACAAAAAGTACGTCTCACAAGTTTTTTATACCTTCACTATTGCCCGTTAAATATCTTCAGTGGTCGAAAAATTTACGCTCAATGGAGGTGTGTTGGCAATCAGGGTTCAATTTTTGATTCAAAATATGTTAAAATGCAACTATGGATAGACTTTTCATCAATGAAAGTTTAAGGGTGTTCGTATTCCCAGTCCTATCACATCAGCCTAAGATGCACTCACTCTTTGGCATTATTTTCTAGGGCACTCCGACCAAGAAGAGCAAGAATTTCTCAAAAACATGGAGAGATTTAGGAATTCCCACCATAATAAATTTTTCGAAATTCTTGAAAAGACGCGTATCAAATCTCCGACTCCATTTGAGGAGCTGGCTCATGGATACAGAAATCCAATAGATAATAGAACAGATGAAATATAAGGGAAATGACATTATCAATATCTGAGTATATTACGACAACTAAAGCTCAATAGCGCTTTCAGAGAATCACGAGTTGCACCAACCTACCAACCATATTGACATAAAGCTATCCTTCACTCGAAGTCATATTGTAAATGACTGAGTTGATATCGAATATATTTCGGCTATAGAGGTAGCTGCAGATGGTGGAACCAAACTTGTCTCAGCTATTGCACAGCGAGAAGTCGATAGGATGCTTCAGATAATGCAATATGATTATCACAAATAAGAAATTATTGAGTTTGAAGGCAAGTAGCAGGTTTTAAGTAGATTAATTCACAACAATCTATTTTCTTCCTGAAGGGATGTGTTAAGAATCAGAGAAAAAATGTTGAGAACTAGCAGCGTAGAGCTAGTGTGTAGCAAATTATGTACATAGAAATTTAGTCTAATATAACATAAATATGATTAACATGACCATGCTGAATTTACTTCAAGACTTCATATTAGACTTAAGGCAAGTCATGACACCTATTTCGGCAAGATTCTGATTGGTACCTGAGATGGTTTAAACAAAATAAATTTGGGAAATAAAGCTTGAATCTGCCCCACAGCGTTATTTTGGCTGGTCATTCGACCACTCAAAAGTCATACCCTCACGATGTCAAAATTTTCAATAATCCATATCTAATTCTCTCATTGAACCTAAAATAACGATTGTATAATATTTCTAAAATCCGGATTCTTAACTTCAAAAGTACCTAAAAATTATTATGATAGAATGAGATTTCCAGCTGTTTATCTATCGAGCTTCTCGCTCTCTATCCTCAACTTTATTCATACCAATTTATCTCATAAAGCTTGATTAGTTTCGATATCATTTATTATTGAAATATCCTGATAAATCCTAGTCGATATTAGAGCCCGAATACGTGTTCTACTCAAAGGTTGAGCTACATAGAAAATGCGCAGCATCACTTGTGTTCTCGCATTCTTGGTCACCATTCAAGACCATTCTCTTTTCCGAAATCGGATGGTACTAGTTGGAAATGAGGATGTTGCTAACTACGGTATATATAAAATGCTTCCTGAGCAGCGCTTTCCGAAACCCAACAGTAGTAGTATATTGATGGCACAGTATAGAGAATCTCAAGAGTACACAATGATTACGTCTTATTGTTCGCCATTTCTCGACATGAACAGCATTATAAATGATATCACTTCAGGCTTGATGAAGATGACAGAGCCCGCAGACCTAGACTTTGAGGGGAATAATGTGGTATATAATTATTGTCTTTACAGGATAAGAAATGGATATCATTTATTTTCAAAAGTTCCAACGCTTTCCATGGCTCAGTTTACGGCCCGTAACAAATGCCCAGCTAGCATAATCGCCAGGCTAGCTTCGGAAAGCTACTTGCGGGTCACAGGGAAATACAAATGTTTTGCTCCGTACGAAAGTAATGCAGAAACTATCATGATTGCAGACTCCCCGGTAGATCTATCCGAAGAAATATGGAAAAGTGAAATGTTTATTGGTGAATTCAAAGGAGGGAGGTTACTAGCTCTAGCTTGGTATCAAGGTCATCTACATATCTTTAGGAAAAAGAAATACAAACTTTACCAGTGGTATCTGGTTACTAAAGTCGGCAACGAGATGAATAATGGAAAGTTAATTTATGACTTTATTTTCCAAGAGGTTGAAGCAGTCAGAAATATGAAATCTTTATTAGAGACGGAAAACCCTACTCTTTATGGTTCTATTCAACGCTTCATATTCAATAATCTTACAGGACTTTACTTAAACTTCCTAAGAACAACAATCTCTCAAAATGTTCTAGATGGCTTACGAACGATGGTAATAAGGGGATCATTAGTATGTAGTGATGATTCCGAATCTTTGATTGTTGGGACAAAAAGTTCTCCTGGTAGAGAAATCAAGAGAATGGAAGAGTGAAATTTTGGATTTCACTATAAAGCAGCAATGATCCTTCAACTACAAAATACCTCTCGACTATCAGTGACTCTACTCAAAAGATTGTTCCAAACTTATCAAAACTACCTATCAATGGCTTATACCTGTCCTAAGCCTTCGAGACCTCCTCAGGGTAATCATGAATAGTGTCAGTCGGAAATATTCATATATTGAAGTATGCAGAAGGTTCTCTAAATATAGAAGGAAGTTCGCTCTTTAATGTTTGGGGGTACATCTGTTAGAAATTGTCAATGATTTCTAAGAGGAAATATCTCGAATAACTAGTGTACAATTTAGGATAAGACTTCTGTTGATAGTTGTATAGGATATTGAACTCTCTTCTCAATATGAATTAATAAAATATAATGTTTTGTAAACTTAATTTAACATACAAGTAAGCCAATCCTTAAATACAGATCCCCGAGGCTTTAGTGATCCCGAACTCTCTGTGATCTGGCGACAACCAGCCACTCAATTATCGCAAGGTAGCATATCCTAGCCACTGCATTTCAGATACCACTGAACATCATATCACCTAGCTGAGCTTAATCATACAATCGAATCAATTCAATTGATCTTGATCATCATACCTAGAAATCTAAACCTTCATACATACCATGTCTAGATTTCCAACAATATCAACCATATGAGAGACACGGCGAGCCACACTACGGCATACAACTAACTACC
Organism: Blumeria hordei DH14; assembly: GCA_900239735.1. NCBI lineage: Eukaryota > Fungi > Ascomycota > Leotiomycetes > Helotiales > Erysiphaceae > Blumeria > Blumeria hordei. Next base: position 2,292,832 of record OENG01000024.1, on the reverse strand, counting down.
CACCAATACGTTAGAAAATCCCGCACTGGATAGATGACTATCACACTACACTAGCTCGTGCAATTACTATATTGTTGATAGTAGAGATGGGATAAAATAAGATTCTCCCACACCAGCGCATTTTGCGCTTAGCAATTGTGGCTACATATTTGGTGTTTTCATAGATTTCCCGGCCGGAATATATCGGCAACACTGTCAATGCGAACCAACTGATCCAGAATTATCGGTCTAGATGGCCGTGCTTTGCGTTTTATCTAATTGCCGGCGAGTCCAGCCAAATTGAAGGTGAACATTGAAACGATAGAGAGTCGAGTAATACTTGATGGCAAGCGAGCTCTTATTGAATGATTGATGACGGGTGATATGGAATAATATCATTTCTATCATGAACTGGGTATGAGAATGTGCTAGCATTCACCTCTAAACCCTTCTGTCACTAAACCCATACCAGAGCTCCATAATCTGGATATTTTTAGCTAGGTACTGGCATTGGGAATGTAAAAAATTTCAAGGGCTAGTGAGTAAGGCGTTTTATTCCATGTTATTTGGTTCATTAGCGTGCTAGACAATTGGCACCCTCTGCACTCCTATGCAAGCTCGAGCACGAGTGGGGCCATGCTGGATCAGATTAACTAGCATATAAGTACGATAAACCTCGTCTCATCTAAATGACCAAACCAAACCAAACCAGATATTACGGTGCGATCCAAAAGGGGTAGGATCTGCCGTCTTTGTGGTGTACAAGGGGACTATCGAGGTTCACAGTGGGGGTTTAGATGAAGAATTCATAGATTAAGAAGTTATGATTGTGGCAGCAAGATACCGAAGAGAATGATAATCAAAAGAAAAGAAAAATACAAATTGCTAAGCTGAATGTATTTATTTATAATACTTTGAATTTTGAATTTGATTTCATTTCATTTAACCCGATTAGGCACCCTATGGGTCCATGCAGGTGGCTATCTTCATTATTTACAAAGGAGGAAACCAATTTGGTGAAACCCTCCTGATCCTGTCTTTTTATATTCCTATCGCTTTATTTAGTTTACCTTCAGGAAGTACAGGGTACACTGTTCAGCCAGTGTGGAATCCGTCCTCTCCCCTTCCAGATCTATTTCTTTTTTCCGACATTGCTACCTCGACTTCCCCTGCAAGTCGAAACTGTTTTATCCACCCTTTGTTTAGTATCCACTGTGTGATTCTAGCCACATCTTCTGGGCTGTTCTTTTTTTTTTTAAATCATTTAATGTGTTTTCAGCTATCTAGCTATGACACATGACCGGTACTATGTATACATATTGGATGACTCTTTTGACGTTAGAGACACTCATACTCTGGATTTCATTTGCAAATACCACTATGAGGTATGTTTGCTTACACAAACAGTCGACCCTCCTCCGTAAATACCCACCAAAGTTCTGGGCTGTTCATCATGGCTTCAAATGACCTGTCTTTAGCTTGTCGGAGAAATTCGCCTCTTCCATTTGCCCACTGTGGACACGCCAGCACATGTGCTTGACGTTTTGCGACGGATATCCGCACTGACAGCTTGGCTTTTCTACTCCGGGTACTTTTCTTCTGCACAGGTAAGAATTGAGTCCGATATGCTCGCTTCTTAGCTGAATGGCGACACTGCTTTGGGCCCTGGTTAGGCTATTTATTTATTTATAATACTTAACGTCGTGCCCGCGCACAGCACGTGAGCTCCTCACGTGCCGGTTAGCGCAGTCTAAATGAAACTACCCGACGTGTTGGCGCCTACACAAACCCAACATAGCAAATGAAAGCCAGGATCTTATCATCCTGCGCTTGAAGATTAAATTATACATGTTTACCGGTCACCCTTCAACTCTCATGTATTCAGATTGTATTGAATGAAGAAAACATTAAATAAACAATATGGAAGGGGGAACTTGGTTAAATCACATGATTCTCTTTCTGTCAGACTTGTTGTGCTTTTCCAAAGAAATTTGTAACCCGCACCCAGCTATTAAATGCGTGAACTCCCTCCGCGGAAGACTAAGCTGAATGTAACGGCACGGTATTCTGCCATGTCATTACGTATATCAGGTGACTAAGAAGGTATGCTGGGTAAGTGTAACATTTCCGATATACAAAGCTTGGGCGTTCGTATGTCGAAAGGTAAGTTTATTTACTAACTGAAGAACAAGACTACTGCTACAATCAACGCCCTATTTATATACATAATCCCAATATTTCAAACACTAGTCTCTGCCTTCTAGTCTGGCTCCCATTATTAAAGTGTGGGCTAGTTACCAACGATGTTTCGTGCACAGGCAGTGCCAGACTTTCAATACAAGCATAACTTAGCGCTGAGGTAATGAGTATGCATGTGATGAATAGCACAGGATACAGGCAATCTATCGGCTTACTAGCCGCCACAGTAAGGAGCCAATATGTGGGAGGAGATAAGATAAGGTCACGAGATCCTGGGAAGCGAGAAGACACACACAAAGCCCGCAGATTCTTTTGTCATTAGATTTTCTTTCTTTCTTCTTTGTATTAGTATTCGCTCAATATATTGAATATATAGTTATACAAGCTGTACTCTCACTTGTGCTTATTCTACGCCGTAACATAATACTAAGACCACCGAAACCACATAACGCGACCTCTGCAATGAGGTAAAATACTTATTGCGGACTCGATGGCGTGGACAGCTAATAGCTCACACCATCCGGACAGTAATTACCCATTCGCCTCAGGGAAGAGACAAGGTTATCAGCCTTGAATAGATTACGAGGTCATTTTATTTATTATTGAGATATACCACCCAATTCCTTACAACCAACTCCCACTGTTGTCAAAAACCACTCGTCACACCCTCTTACATCTGTCAAGAAATCGCACTCAACAGCATTCCGGCCCCCACCACCTCCAGAGTTGGTGATAGAAGAGCTGAAACAGAAGATTCGGAGAGCTGGCCCAAAGAAGATTTCAAGAAATCGGTCTTCGCAATTCGTGCGCCGGGAGATGAGGAGAAACACCGCACTGTACCGGAACTCCCATGGAACAAGCCTGTCACCGAAGAGGTGCTGAAAAACGAGTACAAGAAACGTCTCGCCGCGCGCGCCGCCGAAAACAAGAGCGAGACAGCGGAAGAATGTAATGAAAATGTCCTCAGAGGCATGTGTGTCGAACTCGCCGAGTGATCTACGCCATTGGTGGATATTGTGAAAAGGCACACAAGGAAAAGGAAGAAGCAGAGAATCTTGCACAAAAGTGGGCCATCGAATCAAATCGCTGGAAAGATGCTTACGCGGAACATTCCCTCAAGGATGCAGCGTGTAAAAAAGAGTCTACTGCGTCCGCATCGGAAGATGGCGCAACAGAGTCACCGAAGAAGAAATATAATACCAAGCGCGAGCGCCAGCAGTTTACGTTTCGTTTTGGCATCGCCAAAAGATCACCGATCCTCCTGTCTTCAAAGGTACTGACAACCCTTCCATCGAAGATTGGGCCTTCGCCGTGGACAGCAAGTTGGAAGGTGATGCATTGTCACGGCGTAGAATAAGCACAAGTGAGAGTACAGCTTGTATAACTATATATTCAATCTATTGAGCGAATACTAATACAAAGAAGAAAGAAAGAAAATCTAATGACAAAAGAATCTGCGGACTTTGTGTGTGTCCTCTCGCTTCCCAGGATCGTGTGACCTTATCTTATCTCTTCCGACATATTGGCTCCTTATCCAGCATACCTTCTTGGTCGCCTGATATATGTAATGACATGGCAGAACGCCGTGCCGTTACATGCATTGTACTTCGATAACGAAAGGCACAAGATTTCATACCTCCTGAGATTTTTTGATGGTGACGCGCGAAAATTCCTGAAGCCTTAACTCAAGCCAGAGAGTGTCAATTACATCACCGAAGCTGAAGCTATCGTCGATATTCTACGTGGAGCATACGATAAAACCGATAGGCAGAAGCGTTCCGAAGCTCGTGTCAATTTCAAGAAACTTTACCAAAAGGACGATGCTTTCTCTGCGTTCTTCTCCAAGTTCTTGACCTACGCTTCTGAATTACAACTTTGCGACCAAGATCGGATGGATGAACTCTGGGAGAAAATAAATCCCGAATTACAGCGTGCCATTCTCGGTATAACCTTCAATAACGCTTTTGAGATGTCAAAACATTGTCTCAAGATTGAACCCCAATTGGTACTGCTGCAGCGAACTACGAACGCCCAATTGAGATAAGAGCAATGAAAGGAAAAGATCAAGAATCCTATTGCTCCTCCCAAAGAAAATCCTCTCCCTCGCCACAGTGTACCTCCTATGCCTGTTCGAACTTCTGGTACGTGCTTTGATGTGGCAAGTTAGGCCATTTCGCTGATGCCTGTCCCGTGGCGAAGATCAACGACGTTGATACAGATCAGAAGGAAAAGAAAATAGAGGAGCAAGGTGAATCATCTGGATCAGAACTCTTCACGGATTTGGATGAGGGAAAATATTCGCTCTAGGAGAAGTCGCCTCCCTAGAGAAGCATGGATATCAAGCGAGCAGTTCTCACGGATCCGTAACTAGAATTTTAATACTAATATTAATTTGTGATAAGATGAAGGGGTATTTAATTAAAACCATCAATTTAATAATAGCTTTCACTATACAATTAGTCATGTAAAAAGTCATGTAGGGATATACAAGAGAGTGATGAAGAGAAGGACAAGAACACAGCCATTAATGCGAAAATATTGGCAAGAATTGATGACGATTAATTCCGGCTGGCAAATGCTTCTACTCTTGTATATAATAGCTCAACGTGAGAGAGCTTTACTCACGCAACGTCTTCTTTACTTACCTATTACTATACATTTATTTACCCATCTCTTCTTCGGGAAGACCATCTACCCATTCTCCAGTTCTTCATCAGCAAGACCCACGTGTAACATCTACTGCAACTAGTTGCCCATTCATCTCTTCCTAGAGAAGACCTGTCATCCATTTGACCCATTTATTATCCTCATTTACCACCTAGATCTTCACTAGGCTATACAACGCACCCCGTGGAACACTGTCAAACCCTCATCCTTGAGAGTGTTGGAAATCTAGACTTCGTATGTATGAAGGTTTAGATTTCTAGTTTGATCATCAAGATTAATTAATTTGTTTCTATTGCATACGATTATGCTCAGCTAGGGGAAACGAGGTTCAGTAGTATCTGAAATGCAGTGGCTAGGAAATGCTAACATGTGGTAATTGGGTGGCTGGTTGTAGCTGGATCACTGGAAGTTCGGGATCACTAAAGCCTCGGGAATCTGTATTTAAGGATTGGCCTACTTGTATATGTTAAAATAAGTTAACGAAACATTATATTTTATTAATTCATATTGAGAAGAGAATTCGATATCCTATACAACTATCAATATATCCTTGTCCGAAATTGTACACTTATTCTTCGAGATATTTCCTCCTAGAAATCCTTAAAATTTTCTAACAGAGAGCGGTATAGATTTGGAGAAGTTGTTTGGCGGAAAGCCTCTGCTTATGGAATGTACTGTAGAAACTAGAAATAAATCTCAACTTCCAATCACTACTCTCGTGGATATCGGCGCAAATGGATATGCCCTCGCTGATCGTAAGCAATTGCGTGATTCGCATCGCAAAAGTAAAGTCAGGATGACAGGAAATACACTTAAACATCCACTCGCTGTCCGAGGCTTCGATGGTGGAGCTTCATGACCCCTATGCCACGCCTATCTCATGACACTCACCATAGAATCCCACCGAATTAGCATGCCATTCTTTGCCACGATATTAGGCAACAGGAACAACGTTATTTTGGGAAAACAAAGGTTGGCATACCATGAGATACTTGCGCATTGTGCTACTCACAGATTATAAGGAAATTGTTAAACTGTCCTTTGCAGCTATTGATGGTGACATGAATTAAGATGATGATTGTGATTGAGATAGATTTCTATATAGTTTATAATAAATGATATGCTCAGGTTCATATACCTCGAGCCAAGCAACCAGATTATTTTCCTCCAGATCCAGATTCATCAGAATAGTTACTTACTCAGTAAAATTCTCCTAGTCTCAGTTGTGTGTTTAGGATCTTGACTAGGTTTCTAGTAAATAGTCAATGATGTTTCTCTTATCACTGAGACTGTTGGGTAAAGTTATACTGGTATGAATCTCTCCCTGAATTGATTGAATTGATTGTCCCTTTATGAGAGACTCTATCTACTTCTTATATACATGTTCAGATTATCTTCGTAATTATTTCCAACTTCAAATATGGACCGATAATTACAATTATTCATGCAAACAGCTCGTTTCTCCCTACTGTACATGGTTCCAAAATTGGTTGTCTTTGCATCCTGAATAACAAATTGCAGGTGGAAATTATTGCTAGAGATGATGTAATACATGTGATTTAGAAAGAGATTAAGTGACTTAGATTGTAATGACAAAACATAGAATGCGAGTAATAGCGAAATTACGCATGAGTAATTTGGAATTCATCTAATTGCTGGTTATAACAAACTCTTGACTCAGCTATACGTAGTGATGTATTAATTTTATATGACAGTTGCTTGCATATTAACAATCTTAAATAATGTGATTCTTTATTTAGATATCATCATATTTTGTTCGACAGAAACATAGTCATGGTTGATACAACATGCACAAACGATGAATCGTGTCTATACATGACGTTGTGATATAGTCATGATCGTCCGAACAATATCAACTCATGAATGAATCATGTCTCTACATGACACAGATTGTGGTGGCCAGAAGATTGTAACAACCACCAATGGGATGCTACACGTCGTGATCGACTGATTTAAATACCTCCTTTGAAAGTCGACAAAACTGCTAGTTCGAAACCTTTGACAAATCCACCATTTGTACTTAAGCAGATACTCCGACGCCCTACCATAGCGACCGAAGCAGCACATGCAGCGTATTACCCACCAAAACCTACATTGCAAGAGCAACGGGAAATCCACGAAAAGGAGAGAGAAAAGTTGGGGATAGAAGAGGTTAATGTGCCAGCAATTCCCGCGATCGACGTTGACGCGATAGAAAAGGACTACCAATGCTGGTTTGTAGGAATTCAAGCAGCAGAAGATGAACAAGACGTGGCGGAACTGGCAGAACTCACCGAAAAGGAAGAGAGGGAAGAATTGTTAAGCCAGCTATCCTCGGAATACCATGATTTGGCGCACGTGTTCTCCAAAAGAGAAGCAAATAAACCGCCGCCACATCTGGAATTCGACCACAAGATCCACTTTGACAGCGAGTCGGAAATGAAACAAGCTCCGCTGTATAAGATGAAACAGAAAGAAATGGATACGGTCCTTGCGTACATCGAGGATGTTACGGTTTTACCGTTATTTGAGCTTAGGCGGATGCCTAAGCCTAATATTGAGAATTCTTATGATGAGGCTGTATGGGGGGAGATGAAGCTGAACGAAACGGCACTACTAGTCAGGAGGCGGAAACGTTATTACAACTTAGTGACACCTGAAAATACGTGGCTGGGTAATAAGTATTATGCCTAAGGACAAGTCACTAGTCTATAGATTCACGAGGAGGATTAACGCCTATAAATACCTTTTAGTAGTAGCTAGAGTTATCTTTTCTCCTTATATAGTTTATTAAATCGATTTATTCATTACCAACTCGGTTTCCGTCACAGAGGACAACTTGGCTAGTGGATTCATCGAGCCCAGCAATTCGCCTTTCAATTCTCCGGTTCTATTTGCCAAAAAGAAGAACGTTGATCTCCGATTCTGCGTCGACTACCGCAAACACAACAGCCATACACGCAAGGATCGTTACCCTCTGCCACTCATTGGAAAAACATTGGCCAAAGTAGCTGGCTCCAAGAAATTCACCATTCTCGATGTGGTCCACGCTTTTAACCGCATTCGTATGGATCCGGGTTCCGAGCGTTGTACCACCTTCCATACCAGATTTAGAAAATTCCGCCACCGATTATTGCCTTTCGGTCTCACCGGCGGTCCTGCCACATTTCAAAGATACATCAACGCTGTCCTCAGCGATCTACTAGCCCAATTCACAGCCGCCTACATGGATGATGTAATGGTTCACTCTTGAGATCCCTTGAAGCACACGGCTGAAGTGCGGGAATTACTTCAACGCTTGGACAAAGCGGGACTACGAGTATATATTAAGAAATATCGCTTTGTGCAAGATTCTGTCAACTTCCTAGGTTTCATTGTTAACACAACTGGTATTCTCCTCGATCCAAAAAAGTTGGAGAGCATATGTTCTTGGGAACGACCCAGCAGTAAAACAGGTGTGCAGTCGCTCCTTGGATTCTGCAACTACTATCAGAACTTCATCGAAAACTTCTCGCGTATTACCAAGCCCTTGTACAATCTCACAGCTACCCAGAAAGGACAACTTTTCCAATGGTTGGGGCAAGCAGAAAAGGCCTTTCTCTCTCTAAAGGAAAAGCTCGTGAGTCCGCTGATTCTTTTCCATTTCGAGCAGAGGAGACCGATGCGTTTGGAAACAGATTGCTCAGCCAATTGCACGACGATAGTGTGTGGCACCCAATTGCATTCTATTCGAAGACACTAGGCGACCCAGAAAGACAATAGGAGATACACGACAAGGAACCTCTGGCTATTATTCAATGTTTGAAGGAATGGCGTGCGGAACTCACCAGCTTTGTGGATCCGTTTTTAATACTGACGGACCATCGCGTTCTCGAGTACTTTGGTCAAAAGTAGCTCCTCAATGATAGACAGATCCGTTGGACAGAAACGTTGTCACAATTCCACTTCACATTGCAATACCGGCCTGGAAAATAGAATGTTTTGGCTGGTGCATTGTCTCGGAAAAAAGAACTCACTCCCACGTAAAAAGCTGCTAAAGATTGAGAGCGCACCAGAATTATATTCCCACAGGTAAACACAATCCCAAGCGACAGCAAAAATATGTTGGCTCCCATTGATGCAGAAATGGATGAGCTCGACAAAACATTTTCGGTGAACAGGGAAGATCTCGAACTCGAAGACTTACGCCAGCAAGCTAGAGAAAAAGAAACGCCTTATAGTTTGGAACTGAATGGCTTGCTTCCGCACAAAGGACGATTAGTGGTCCCAATGAAAAACAACCTCCGTGCCCGGGTGTTACGTATGATCCACGAATCTACGTCGACAGCTCACCTACGAAGGAACATGATGAGGAAGTTGGTTGGTGCACAACACTGGTGGCCCAAATGTACCGGAGACATCGAGAGATACGTGCAGAATTGCCACATGTGCAGGCGATCGCACAATCCTCGAGATAAGATGCCAGGATTGCTGCAACCGTTTCCAATACCCGAACGTACATGGGATGATATCTCCATGGATTTCCACGGAGTAAGAGTACCGGACAAGAGAAGATATAACAACATATGGGTAGCAGTAGACCGGTTGTTGAAACGACCAATCTCCATACCTACAACCAAGAACGCGACCGCGAAAGCTGCTACTGACTTGTTTTACCGATACTTATGGCGTTTCCGAGGCTGCCCCAAAACAATTACCAGCGATCGAGGCCTACAATTCATATCAGATTTCATGGACGAGCTATCCAAGTTGACGCGGGTAAAACCCAAATTATCCACCATTGAACATCCCCAAACAGACGGGCAAACGGAAGTTATTAACCAAATCATGGACCAACGACTGCGGCCATTTTTTAGTTTTCACCAAGATGATTGGGCCGAATTGCTACCCGCTTTAGACGCCGCAGCAGCAGCCATGCCCAACGAATCCACAGGATTATCGCCATCGGTGATCGACTACGGCTACAAACCACGTCTAGAGTTTAATTGAAACCAACGGGTCAAACCACGGACTGCGCGAGAAGCATTGAACCGCGACGAGGCAGCAGCCTAGGTAAAACGAGTGGAAAATGCGGTCAAGTGGGCCCGGGAAAACATGGCACGCGCGCAAGAGTGCCAGCGAATTCAGGGAAATAAGCATCGACGGGAGGTAGATTTCGACGTGGGAGATAAGGTTTTCATCCGTCGAGGCGCATGGAGAGCCACAAGGCCTTCAAACAAGCTGGACAATCCAATGGTGGGATAATACCCAATAATTCCTAAGGAAGGACATTCTGTCCGAGTCCAATTGCCAGCATCCTGGAAAGTCCATCTGGTGTTCTCGCCAGACCACTTGCGCAAAGATCCCGATAACCCATTGCCCGGAAAAGCCAATCCAGAACCACCCGCTGAAGAAATTCATGGCGAGTTAGATTGGGAAATCGAATGCATACTGGATGCTCGCTTATATCGCCGCCGTCTACAGTACAATGTGCAGTGGAGAGGATGGGACGCCGATGAACAGTGGTACCCTGCACCAAATTTCCGTAATGCACCTGCAATGCTCGGGAAATTTCAATTGGATCACCCTGCGTTGTCAGGCCCACCTACCTGGCTGGATGATGCGGCTCATGATCGTTTCAATGAAGAACATCCCGAGGACAACATGACAACTTACGAAGGAGAAGACAGCCGGCGTCGACACCGGCACTAGCCGATTGGGAGCAATCGAGGACTGGAGGGGGGGTGATGTAACGGCACGGTATTCTGCCATATCATTAGATTTTCTTTCTTTCTTCTTTGTCTTAGTATTCGCTCAATAGATTGAATATATGTCATAGGCTAGAGCCTAGCATAATTCAAACATAAGCCTAAGTAATTTGAATATTGGAGGATAAGTATGAGAGAGGGCTAGAGGATGATGTGAGACCCAAACATCCTACATACTAATGGTTGAATGGTTATAGGGTTAAGCTCTGATAGAAAGAAGAGCAGTCAGGAACCTTGGCAAGAGACATCCCCACACCTTGTTCTTCATATCATTCATTTCATTTTCATAACTCGAAACCTTGTCATAAAGCCAGATCATCCATATAGTGGCTTCCCCCAGTTAATTCGTCTTCAGCTTGAGATTCTCTTTTGTACCTAGATCTAGATAGTTCGTCAATAAAATCTATCTTACGACCCTTACAATATATAGTTATACAAGCTGTGACGGGCTTTGCCCGGATTGGGACTGGTCACTAGGACCACTCCGTCTCCGAGGGGGTATGTACCAGATGGGGAGTATGATACAGGAGAAGAGTTGTGCCGGGGAGAAAGGATGATTCTTAGGGGGCCAATGGAGGGAGTTAAGACTAGTCTACGCAGAGCTTATAACGGATGGGAGAGTACGTGGTAGATTGTCTTCCCTAGGAAGAAGTTATTAATTCCAATCGAGTTATTGTCTTTCAAGTACATCTGAAATCATTAAACCCTTACACAAGCTATAATTTTACCTCTGCTTATTCTACGCCGTGACACTGAATATCTGTGGAGACTCGAGGGACAAAAGACAATTGGCGAGTGGTCAAAAGCTGGCGTGGACTCAAATCATAAGATTCTAAACTAAAGAGAAAAGTATCTAGAAGGATATGAATCTGTATATATGTACATAAGTGTTCCACTGTCAAATGGAGTTGCCAACACGAAACCCCCCGTCCCTCATTGTCTTTAACCCGAGGGTTTCGCATGAAACCCAATATCCGTGACAAACCTTTCGTATCGTGATTTGTCACACTCAAGACTCGTGTGTGTGAAACTAGTCGTTGGAATCTGTTGTGATCAGGCCCACTTATAGATCACATAACTTGAAATGGCTAGTATTAGGCAAGTGTAACCGACAGGACAGGCAATCCTGTGTCAATGATACGTCATTAACATACAGCAAATGACAACACCAGTATCTCAGTCATACATGATAATATGATCATATGACGCAGGTATATCTAATGATAGAATTGTTGAATGGCTGAATGGTTGGGAGTTATTGCTATAGAGGGTATAGTTTGTGTACCATTTTTGTGTATAAATACTTGCTGCTAGAACTCTGTACATGGTCAACCTTTTCTACTCCTATCTTCAATAGTCATCAATATAGCAGATCTACAATACATATCCTTCTTCTTCTTCACGTTAGACTTAAAAGCGCTATCCTATATCCACCCAAGTTGACTGTTACATCCATTGCGACCATTCTTAGACTTCTCATAACCTCGTTATCATAATAGAATCCCTGGATTGACCCTGAGTCGGCTTACCGACTATTGGACCGACAGCCACGTGGCCACTAAAAATGTCGGGGCGTCACAGAATTAATGCGCCCGACCCAGGACAATAAGTGATTGTAAAATTGAACTGGGAAAAAAATTTAGACCACCGTGTTCGTTTCTGGTTAAGTTGTTTAGCCGTGAGGGAGGTTTTTAAATTCTTGTGATTGGTGATTATTTCGAATGGCTTCTGAACACCTGCTAATTCAAGCTGCCATTCTTCTAAAGTTTTTATGATTGCAAGGATCTCTTTATTGTAAATCTCATAGTTGGATTCTACAGGTCTATATTTTGAAGAGTAGAAAGCTACTGGATAAAGAATACCATCATCCCCCATCTGGAGCAGTGCACCTTCTGAGGTCCAGTTTGAGGCATCAGTTTCAACAACAGTGTGCTTTTGATGATCAAAATATCCAAGAATTGGTGCTTTGGTAAAAGCTTTCTTTATAGTCGAAACCAAGTTTGCTTGGTCTCCAGATCATGACCAAGTGATTTTTTCCGTGAGAGGCGTGCTGGAGGCTCAATCACAGCTGAATATCTGTCACGGTTCCAGTACAAGGTGCATGTGCGATCTTGTAGGTACAGTATATTTATTATAATTCTCTGAAGAGAGAATTCCTAAAGCTAAGGACTACATATATATACATTCTGAAATATTGCCCTTCGAGAAGATTCTCCCTGTAACCTGAATGGCTGAGACTATTCGATAACTACCTAGAAGGTTCTCGGTACACCTGTCATCCTCATGAACCTTCAGTATGTTTCCAGAAGGTTCACTGAGAATATTCTAAGCTCTGTGGCTTCCGAGACCTCTCCCGAAGGTTCCCTTTGTGTCATTGCCTACGCTAGCCAGCGTAGGCTACAGGAATCCTTCGGCTCAACAGCCGTTACAATATCCACGTATAAAACGCCTATAAAAGTTTGAGAATCCCAAGAATTGCTGCAACTCTTTCACTGTTTGCGGCTCTTCCCACTCTAAGATTGCCTTAGATTTGTCAGGATCCATACTAAGTACATTTGTGGAGATTATTAAGCCAAGGTATTTAGTTTTTGTTGTGAAAATTTCCGATTTTGCTATATCCAATTGCAGCCCTGCATCACCAAAACAACCTATCACCTCATTGACATGTCTTTCGTGATATTCTCTATCATCTGAATATATTAAAGCGTCATCCAGGTAGGCAGTACAGTATTTATCAAGTGCATCATGCAGAATATGATTTATGTAGTTCTGGAAAGTTTCTGGAGCGTTACAAAGACTGAATAGTGTAACAACCTTTTCTTATAGTCCAAATTGTGTTATAAATGCCGTCATCCACTCATATCCTTCAGAGATACGAATTTGATGAAATGCAGATATCACGTATAATTTGATAATAAGTTTTGCATTTGAGATCGAATCCAAAGCTTTGCGGATCAAAGGAAGTGGATATCGATTTTTAATTGTAATATTATTGAGACCACCACAATCTTGGCAGATACGTACACCCCTGGCTAGTTTAGCGGTGAGAAGGAGTGGTGCGGCAGCTGGGGAGGAATATTCTTGTATGAAGCCTTTAGCTAACACTTTGTCAATCCATTTTTTGATACATTGTAGCTCAGTTGGGGAAAATGGTCTATTCTCATGGTAAGAAATCTGTTTACCAGGTAGAAGCCCGATTTTGTGGTCCCAAGCGTGATGCAGTGGCAGAGAGTTTGCATTCTTTGGTAGAAAATGTTCGGCATGATGATGAAACTCTGATGGGAGTTTAGACATTATAACATCAGTAGTCAACTCGCATTTGTTTTCGAGAAACTGTTGAAAGTCATGTGATAGCTCTGTAATTGTATCACGTGTCTCGCTTAGTATTCCACACTTTCTGTAATTGTAGAGTGTTTAGATTGTAGAATTATCAACAGTATAAGAGTTGTAGTTATAATACACACAATAAATTCTATATTAAATTATATTATCAGGAATCTGATTTCGAGATCAAGTATCTACACGTAGCTGAATTAATAGCTGGTATGCAGTATACTCTTAACTCCACTGTCGCATAAATTACAACAGAAACTTATCAATATCTGATTTACAAACTTTTCGATGTAAGGATTACAGGTTTTTAGGGTTATTTTTGATAATTGGGGCTTTAAATTCATCATTGGAGCAAATAGTCGACAAATTGTTAAGCATTTTACTATGGCTACTTTCCATATTGGTTTGGAGCAGTTTATGTGTAGCTGAGTTTGATGATATTGTGGTTAGCAATACGGAAGGCAATGCACTCGCATACGAAAGCTGTTGGTGAGGATTTTAATGTGAGTGTATTTTTTGAGGTAATTGTGGTGACAATACTGGGAATCAAACTTGAGTGTTAAAAATTTCCAATCATATACAGGGTTATGTAATTTTAACCATGGTAGACCAAGGATAATTGGATTACTTTTACTTAGTGTTGTAACAAAGAAAACTAGAATCTCTGTGTAATGGCTAATATGTAAAAGGAAAGTAAAATATTGTGTTGTGAAGGCTTGTGTTCTGCCATCGGCTAAGCAAACAGCTAGTGGAGTGAAGATGTCAAGAATGCCTACTGTATAATCTATATATGTGGAGATCCGGGGCCACGGAAGGCCTCGCTGCAGCACTCCTCAACCCACTGACTTTCTATGCCTCTAACGTCACCGTTTGCCTTGACAACCAGGAAGCCGCCCTCCGTCTTCTCTCTGATGTTCCCACAGCGTCTAGCTCAGCGAAAATCTTTCTCTTTCGCAAGCTTGCAGCAAACTGGAAAAGAAGGTCACGCGGCCAAAACACAACGCCTGGGGAAGTGGCCATCCGATGGTGCCCAGGCCACGCAGGTATTCTGGGAAACGAAGTAGCCGACGCGCTTGCCAAAGCTGCTTGTGCGGCTCCAGCTCTACACTCGGTATTCTCTATTGCGAGGGCAAGAAGGGAATTCAAAGCCCAGTACGAGGCTTCTGTTGCACTTTATTGGGCAGAAAATTCTCCATCTAGATATAAAGAATTAGGAATTGGTCCTAATACTAAGATTACTGCCGAGCTCGCCTGTCTAGGACGACGAACACTAGGATATCTATTAGCTGCACGGTCTGGACATGGCGATTTCGCAGACTACCACCGACGGTTTCAGCACGAAAACGCCATTCTAACCTGCTCATGCGGAGAAGAAAAGTCCCCCGACCACTTTTTCTATTGCCACCTTGGGCAGTACCAGGCACAGCTCCACAGAGCACAGAATCCTAGTCCCAGCATATCTTGGGCTCTCGCTTCCGTGGAGGGAGTTCACGCATTTAATAGCTGGGTGCGGGTCACAAATTTCTTTGGAAAAGCACAACAAGTCTGACTGAAAGGGAATCATGTGATTTAACCAAGTTCCCCCTTCCATATTGTTTATTTAATCTTTTTTTCATTCAATACATTCTGAATACATAAGAGTTGAAGGGTGACCGGTAACCATGTATAATTTAATCTTCAAGCGTAGGATGATAAGATCCTGGCTTTCATTTGCTTTGTTGGGTTTGTTCAGGCGCCAACACGTCGGGTAGTTTTATTTAGACTGAGCTGACCGGCACGTGAGGAGCTCACGTGCTGTGCGCGGGCACGACGTTAAGTATTATAAATAAATAAATAAAATATATATGTGGAGATAACCAGATCATAGTGTTCTATGATTCTGGTCTGGCCTTTTGGTCGAGTGATCATGCACCTATCTCATGCATAATGTAGGATGGCAACCTCTTGCCAGGCATTCTGTCTTGATCCTTGTCTCTGCTCCGCTGTATACATGTCACTTCTGACAGAAGAGGGGCTTGGTTTTAATCCCAAACTGATTCACAATAGAATTGTAAGCTGCAAATGCCATGGTAGTAGAGTCACTATCAATTAAACTAGTTGTGCAAAATATCACTGGATTTTGGTTGCGCGGGTCAGAAAGAGAAGAGTCGAGTAAAATTGAATTTCTAGAACTTCTAGAGCATAACTCCAATGTAGAACTATCTTGAAAAAATACGTTGACAGCCTTATCTTCATGCTGATACCAATTGTACCCCTGGCAGCGACTTATACCAAGGGTTGATCTTTTAATTCATCGAATTTTTCGGATGTTGATGGATAAATATCGGAAATCCTAGTTTTTGTGTCTTTTCCGGAAGTATGGTCATCATATTTTGCGTCAAGATTGGTCTGAGTTGGAGCTTTGAAGTACTGATGGTTAGAATTATGGGGATATGGAGGATTAAATGGCGGGGGAAATTGATAATTGAAATACTGCATATGGGGGTAGTAACTTGCAGAAAATGGTGCAGGTTGATGATATTATAACTGATTTTTTAGCTGCTCAGGGAAATTTCGATTGGAGGAAAAGCTTGATGGGCGCTTGGGTATAAGGATAGGGTTAATTTTACGGAGATTATCTTTTACTGTATGCCCCTTCTCCCCACAAGCAACACATGGACCATTATCCATACGGAATTTCGTTCAGTACCTGAAAATTTGACCCGGCTTAAATCCATTGAGTGTTCAATATTGGATGGTCCCTGTTCAGATAATGATTTGTTGAGCTTTAAGGTGCTTGTAACCTAAAAATATGCCCCTGTTGTTGAAGGTTACGAGCAATACAGCCTACCATATTACTCCAGCCTAAAAACTCGTCTGGTCCAGGAAGATTGACTTGATTATCAATTACATTACTAATTTTTCGATTTAGCCATTTTCTTAGTATATCCACCTTAGTCCGATTGTCATATCTAGCCCTCTCAGCATAATGGTCAAAGTACGCCTTGAAGCCCCCGTATTGACGCTTTTCTTGAAACAGCGTATCCAAAGGATTTCTAGCTGTCTAGCAGGTGTCGAAGAGTATGTAACGCTTATCTAGAATATGCCATAAATCCCCAATAGATGCCCATGGCCAGTTCTCAGGTTCGCTGGGGTGTAAATTCATTGCCTGAACTCTGTCTCTTACTGCCTCCCTGGCTTTCCTGGACAGTTGGCTTGTCACATAAGATATTCAATAAAAAGGACCGGGGAAAAAAACTCCACCTATCAACAAAATTTGCTGAATGTGTGTTTTCTAACTTTCGTAAGATAACTGCCGATTCTCTGTACTTTGCTGCAATGCAGAGAACTTATCTGGATCAGATATGGTTCAACGGGGTCTAGCATCTACGGAGTCGGTGGTTTTGATAGGCTTTAAATTCGAATTATCTTGAGCACGTTGTGTATTTCTATCATCTTTAAGTGTAGAAATTTTATCATTTAATTCTGCAATCTTGTTGTTATCTGCAGAGCGATACAAATTGGCTTTTGATAGTTTTGAATTTAGGGATGCAACTTGTTGTAGACTTGCATTTAACTGCTGGGAGTAAGTCTGCTCCAAATTTAGAATTTTTCGGTGGGTGTTAGCTAGATTTGAATTTAGCTCAATAACTTGCTGTTGCGTCTTGGTGAGAGCTGATTCAGATTCCGTAAGGTTAAAATTACTCGAATTTAATTGTTCTTGTGAGCCACCAAACTTTGAATTGAAGCATTGAAGTAAGCTACAGAACGTATTCTTCTTGGGAGACTCGGTGGTAGATGCGATGGTTGTTAGTAAATCAGTGGGATTTGAATCTTTTGGGAAGTGATGACCTTCAATGGCAGCGCTCAAATTCGGCCAACTCTGCTGGAAAGCAGTAGTAATTTGAGTGACTCAGGGGCTGGTAGTCATGGTGAATTTGTAAAGTATTTTTTACTTAGAAGAAAATGTATATCCAGATAAAACCAAAAAAAATCGGATTATAACTGGAGATGTCTTAGGCTTATATGCTGGGTCGCAGACAGGGTTCAGGAGGATAGTTTTGCTTGTAATTTTGGATCTAAATACAACAGGGCATAATTCAAGATCGCACAAAGTGTCACGGTGGGTTACGGGTCATGTTCTAGTGATTTAATAATATAACTGCGTTGTGCAATGGTGAGGGTAGATTATCTACAGGAGGGATCTATACTAATATCCTAGTGTATGGCGCTAGCTCTTATTCCCGTAACAATATACGTCTAGCGCAAATTCCTCCTCAGCCTCAGCCACCACGTGCCCGAGCCCCTAACATCCTCGTGGACACCGAAGTATAAATGTCGTCCCATAGCATGAGATTCGTTGGATGAACGACCTTAATACATATTGTAATCTTCGAGCGCAGGATGATAAGAATCTGGCTATCATTTGCTTTGTTGGGTCTGTGTAGGCGCCAACACGTCGGGTAGTTTTATTTAGACTGGGCTAACCGGTACGTGGAGAGCTCACGTGCTGTACTCGGGCACGACGTTAAATATTATAAATAAATATGTAAATTTCGTTCTACATCTCATCGTTGCTCTGACATTTTACCTTCGTATCGTACCGTTGGGTTGTTCTCATCATTGGGGATCTGAACTCCCGCGCAAATGTGTGATCCTCTCGGTGTATATTTTCTTTTTTTCATCCTTTATACACGTCCCGTTTCCATCATGACTTTCCTCATTAGGACGTGTGTAAGTAGGTGATTTGACGAGTATGTGGGTGGGTCACAGGTATAGAATCCACTGAGAAATGCTTCGTCGCAAATATGTGAGGAGTTTGAGAGATTTAGTATGTTTGAATACGAACCCAAGATAGACCTAGGTGCATTCGTGAATTGTACGTTGCTGATGATGAGTATTTGCCTGACTTTTTTGCGGGGTTGAAATCACTGTCATCCAATTTTTCGACCAAAATTGGGTGGAATATATCTAACAGCTGTCAATGGTGTCACCTACAAACCTCCAGCTCTCACTGTAGAGTCTGCAGAGCCGAGATTGAGTGACAAATTCCTCATTTCGATGAGGATTCCCAATCGCTTTCGCCGTCTGTATCGTCTTTATCCCTAAGCACATCTACCTATCACCATTATTATGAAGCTAACCACCATCAGATCAAATGTTAGGGTCAAAGCCTTTTTCATCACCTACCCTTGATCATGGAGGAAAAGCCATCCGATGAGTTTCCGGGGCGTACCAAGCACCCGATACGGAGATGGTGGATTGGATCAAGTCGGCCTCGACTGTTACGAAGAAGGGAGATACAGATGAATATACGCACCTCATGTGGCCCCGGTGTCTAGGCCTCGCCTAGTTGGGGCTGCAGGGGTTTTGAGGCTTTATCCGGCGCATGACGTTTCCACTTCTACCATTTTTTTATTTTTGCGAAGAAGGTTCCGTGTAGAAGGTGGCTGAATTCCACAGGTAACTACTGAGCTGAATGGCTATTCATCATGGGCAATATATCAACGATCTTTGAAGGAACATACGAGGCAGGGAGCACTGTACAAGGTGTGGCCTGGGCCAGAGAGGACCCCATCATGCTAGATAGTCTATGACTCAACTAGTGCAATAAAAACATCACATCTTGATGCTATAGAATTGCTATCTATCTTAAATTCGGATAACACATTAATTGAATGTCAGACTTCACAAATCAAGAATAATTCAATGCAATGCTAGTACCAGTGACTCCAGATAGAAAATTAGCTGGTGAAATAATCCTGATAAACAGGTTGTTAAGAAAAATCAGCTTTGCCATGGTGCGTGAGTGAATATTTTGGAAGCGTATACCCGAGTTCCAAAATCTATTATGATGCGGCGCCCGATCAGTCAGTTCTTTAGTCATGTGGCATTCAGTATCTAAATTATGACAACATTTAATTTGAGGCAGAGTAATTTTTCAGCACCCACTTTGAAGACTCTATACCCTGTAAAGATGTTTATGGTTATAATACAAGTGTAGGAATATCTCAAAGCAGCTTTCGTTTCCAGTTTAGATCCAAGAATATTACAGATCTGAGAAATAAGTTTAACAAAGCGCGCGATAGGCATTAGTAGCCCTCGCCTTTTGCCCGGCCACACGTTTTAACTCCATACGAATCAGTGTTTGATGGCATAAGCTACACTAAAATCTCGTTGAAATGGATTCTGATAGAGATAAACATGGAGCATGCCTGGATTTAGATTACAGCCGTAGGCTTAGAATTTTGGCGTTGTCTGGTTACCGAACATTTGTATCACAATTGAGAGGTTAGATGAATAGATGGTGAGTTGATTGTATAATCAGCCACGGCTAAAGCCAGCCCTTGCACGCCCACCGAACTTTATAGTTGACGGTACAAACTTCAAGGCGGACATAGCTTTTGATATATGTTCCATGTCTAAATCTTCTGTAGTATTAGAGGTTGGGCCAAGATCTTCTTTTGCGTTTTGTGAGTTAGTAGTTTTGTTTGACGTTTCTTCTTTGAACAAGCTGCCTTTCACAACTTGTCTTTTTCCTTTATTTTTTTCAATACCCACTGGGCTTTGAAGACTGGTTAGACTCTCTGATCGGCCCTTTCGATTCTGTAGTAAGGATATTCTATTACCAATTCCATTGTTGACGATTTTAAAATCGTATTCTTTGGGAAACATATGTTTGTCAATCAGGTGCAATCTCCTTTTTTGAGGAGTAGAGCAAGTTCGTATACAATCTTCGACAAAGCACTTATACTGAGAGATACAAGCCTTAGTTACAGCGTGAAAAGGTTTGAAAATGAATTTTGCTAACCATCTTATCACCTCTCTCCTTCTTTATACTGAATAATGGGTCATGATTTTCTTCAATATGAAGTGTCAAGAAATATTCCGTGGGAAAATTTCGACGGCATTCTAAGCAACGATTGGTGTGTACTTTTGCATAATGGACTTCATATTCTGAATATGAATTGAATGTGAAGGTTTGAGAATGTGGTGGTAGCGAACAGCTCATAGCAGTAAATGTGTTTAACTTAATTTCCGAATCAAGTTGAACGAACTTAGAGCTTCTGAGCACCCTTGAAGATGACTCTCGACGGACTTCTGGAAAGGTGGTTGTTGAATCTTCAAATTCTTCCAACGCTTTTGTGTTGGAATCTTCGGATGACAACTCATAAGCTTCTCGTGGACGTTTGGTCATATCGGCATATGCAGCGCAGACTAATGGCTGCAATAGTTCTTACTTCTGAACTACCCAGCAGCGTTAGGTCATATGATCAAAATCGTTGTGGATATTATGGATGAACATTAGGCCAAATTCGTGCTCAGGCTCTTGATTTGCTTGCTGGGCTCCCATGACTTTTCTCGGCGGGGCAACGGATCCGTGATTCCCGGACGGGCAACAATTGCATCGGCACATTTGGATTTGATTCGCCAATAATCAGATTACCCGTTTCATGAATATGCGACGTAGTACCATGTAGCATTTGACGCCTTCTGCTATGATTTTGTACAGATGATTAACAGGCTCGGGGGAATTCTCTCCAATCCTCAGATTAATTATAGACAAGTAACCAACAGTGCGTTGCTTCAATCATAACCTCAACGAGATAGTCATCTATGGATTTCACCTACAGCCCACTATTTTGCGGAATTCTTCGCGCATATTTGACAACCACTGAACTGAAATAGTTTAATCAGAAGTACACAGCATATTAAGTCCAAAGTTATGGCTCTCACTGCCCCTCAACGGTGGGAGTAAGTTTATTATCTCTCATATCATAGGCCCCTCACTGATCAACTACAGAGATGCGCAGCAAATAGAGAAAGATTTATCGACTTTACTTCAATGCTCTAAACCTACCTACGAAGAGATTGAAAACCTTATTCATCAGTATGTTATATTGTTCATCAAGGCTCATAATCTAACCTTTTTAGAATGCGTATTTTATGTGAGGAAATCATCTTTCTCGACTTCGGATTTGCTGCCAAGTCATGCATAGGAAGGCATCTATGGGATGCTCACACGTTAATAAATAACCGATATCGTAAAATTATCGGTCGCTATAAAGGTGATAAAAACTTTGTCATAGAGAAACGAAAAGTGGAAAAGCATTATGTGGATTTCATCAAAACAAGCCAATACTTTTACAAAGGATACATTCAGCGCTTAGCCTCACACTTCTCTGGCATCAAAGGTCTCTCTCGGATTGCTGGAATTCTGTGTATTAATAAGCACACTGCAGACTCATCACCCATTGTTCCGGTAGAGTTACAGAAGCTTATCGAACAGTCATGCTATGCAACTTTATTACGTCTTGGGGACCTCTCGCGGTACCGTAACATGATCAAAACTAGAGAACGAAGCTGGCAGCCCGCCGTGGGATACTATCAACTCGCAAACAGTCTTGATCCCCTTTCAGGTACAGCACATAACAAAATGGCAGTCATTGCCCTCGCCGACAACAATCATCTCGATGCTGTTTATCATCTTTTCCGTGCTACAGCCGCTTACGAGCCTGACTTGCTTGCGCCAGGTAACCTTGAAATAGAATTCAAAAAGATTCTATCAGCACGATTTTCTGCTAACAATAATCAAATGGAGTCGTTAATATGGTGGTTTATTTTGCTACAGGCCAACCTGAACGAAGGGGTAGAATTTGAAACTCTTGAGGAAATGCAGAAAGAAGTTCTCTCAAGGTTTACATCATACCTTAAGGAAGAACCATGCGATGACTTAATACAGAAGCTTGTTCTGATTAGTATTGCTGCACAATATAATGCTCATCGACGGCTAGAGGGTGAGAACATGTTTTAAAGCATATAGACCTAACTGACTCGCTACAGATCAAGGTGCTCATAATTCCCCAGAATCTACTAGAGCCTTTCGCCATCACACATCTTTTAATGTTCGACTAATGTTACAGCTTCTTTCTGTCATTACTCCGGAGATAGATGACTCGTTGATGGATGAAAATTCCCATACAAAATTTGATGAAAAGCAAAAAAGTTTACGTACCAAATCTGTTATAGTTTTCCAGCGAATTCTTCCTTTCCTGAGACATTATACCCTTTGGTTTGCGATTAACGAACCCCACATTCGCCCGAACACTAGCGATGACTTATCAAAGTCACACAACAAAGAGTTATGGAGTGCCTATGCTTTATTTTTAACTAAACTCGTCAATTGCTACCCGGTCAAAGAAATGACAACTGTACCATATCTTCTTAATGAAGATGGTACTACTGTCGGCTTTATGCCGTTCAGGAATCCAGAACTAGTCAAAGCATTAGATTTCTACAAGCAAGTGGATGGGAATCTAAAGCCCTATATTGGTGATCATGGGGTCAAACGTAGTGATCCAGATATCGAAATGCAGTCTCGAATCTTGGACATAGTCTGCTGCGGCATACAGCTTCAAATGAAAGACGATATACCATTGAAACTGCACAACAGATCAGACAGATCATTCTTCTCATGTGTTGGAGAGGATTCTCATCTACCACACGCTTCGGCTGCTCCACCAAGTAACGAAGAAAGTTGTATCGACCAAAAAAAAAGAATGTCCAATAATAACATGTCGACCCAACTATCTGCGGATGAAAGGTGTGAAAATTTTCCTAGTACTACCACAGAATCTCTAGATGTGCAAGATAGTGTGGAGCTGAGTTTAAGCCGTATGGTAGATCAGCTCCTTGAGCCAGCATCAAACATGACCCTTGAGAACATCAAAACACCCGTTGCAAAAGGATGTGTGAATAATGATATTCGTACGTCGGTTATGTCGCACTCAACTGATCTCCGATTTCAAGGCACCCCTAAACTGCTACCGAGTCTCCCAGGGATTTTTAGTTCGGCATTTACGCCACAACCAAATGAACTACTGCCCATAAACTCCTGCAACCAGAACACTAGCTATCAGCTTTCCCCATTATCTCTCGTAGGACGCGATAGTCGCTACAAACCTGCTGCTTTTACAGACGAACAAGCTGGCTATACATATTTAAGCGACTCATCCCACCGGCGATTACCTCATCCCACTGAGACTTGGTCCAAGGGTTTCAATTATCAGCAGCAAAACCTCACGCCCATCTCTCCAGAATTTGCTGATTATAGACGCAATTATTCGAGCTCATCCCCTCTCGATCAGGTCAGAGCTAATACGTCAAAACTATCTAAAGGAAAAGTCAATATCTCTGTTGGGAATAGTTTTGACTATTACACTATGCTACAGAATTCTATTCAAAGCACTGTTCCTTTATACTCTTACATTCACAATCCACATGGCAATCAAGGTGACTAGCTCAGATAACTCGATATTTCACGATAAACTTTAACAAATTATATGAAATGAGAAGGCATTATTGTGCCGATGCAAGGGTTTTCATACTAACTTTACAGGACCCTAAATGTGCTCAAATTACTGAGACAACTCATTACATTCTGATACGAACAGATGAATCAGCGGAAGCCCAGAAGGAAATAACGGTCTAGGAATGAAGTGGCAGTCATGCCAGACTTTACAACACCCGAAACCTCGATGTACATCCAGACGGTGTCCAAAGGCTTAACCACCTCACCATTGAGATCTTTCAAAGTTTAGACGGGACCTGTTAACCTCTAGATTGTGGGCGTATAGGTTTGTTTCGGGGAGGGGAACCTGAATTATTTGTTAGTTATCTACAAATAAAGAGTTGCTGGAATGAAGGAAAGGATCAGAGATAAGATATAACAGTATGCATGAGTAGGACTAGGAAAATAAGTCTCGATTATATGTCTGAAATACAAATCAATCTTTTGGAGTTGCATGTTCATGATTTTATTTGGAGTGGTCACGTACGAAGGTCCCAACTCCTGAATACTAAGTTTTGCTAGCCATTGTCCTTGGTCAATCGCTTGAGCTAGGGATAGTTTAGATACCAGTCCAGCGACAAATCCGGCTGCAAAAGCATCACCGGCGCCTGTAGTATCATTGATGAGGTTTTTGTCGATAGCATGAACAGGAAACGTGAGGGGTTCTTCTCCGTCGACTGCTACAATGGTGGGATCGGTGCCTTGCGTAATGATGGCAGTCCTTTTTCTTTGCGTATTCTTTTTTGGTAGAGCAGCAAGAGCTTTAGCTATCTCCTTAATGTCTTTGGTATTCAAATCATGCGATTCGGCGTAGGCTAAAGCTTCTGTTTCGTTGCCAATCACATAATCCCAGTATGGTGACGTTTCGTCTAGGGGGCCCTTGAAAAATTGAGAAATGAAGGGAGCGGACAGCGAGAAAATAAATGTTTTATTCTTAGCCGCAGCTTCTTCCGCCAGTGCCATTATTGCAGGCGGACAAACAGTTAAATGATATCCTCCTACAAAATAGTAATCTGCGTTTTGGGCAAGGCTCCATACTTCAGGAGATTTCAGATGGTCAAGATCGTAGTGATTAGCAGCCCCAAGATCAGTAACCATGGATCGATTGTGGCCCGTAATAACAACACCACAGCGGCCAGTTGGTTGTTTAGCGTCGACTCGGTACTCGACTCGAAGTCCGGCCTCTTTAACGGCGTCTTTTAGAATATCGGCATATTTGTCGGATCCAACTCCACCAAGGAAAACAACAGATTTGGGAGGAAGTAGGTATTGTGCACCACGTGCAGTATTCTGAGCACCACCCCCGGCGATTAACTTGGCCGAGTAGTTTTTTAGGAGATCCTCATAGATGGATTTGTGAAGCTCACTCTCAGCTAGGATAGCATTGTTGGCTTCAAGGCCATATTTCTTGAGAAGATCTTCATTGCCCTGAGCCTGAATATCTATTCAATCATGTCAGCTTATTAGCTGAAGGAGGCACTTCAAATTTCTACCATCGAACGTGATGAGACCTACCAAGCAGAGGGTTTTCCAAGCAGAGGAGAGTGTATTCTTTGGTGCTCGACATAACTGACGGAATCTACTGATAAATTTTGAGTGTGGAGGTTTCTAATTTATGGAAGGGCAAAACCTACCCCGCCAGTGGACATTTTCACCGGATAATCTATAGCACTAGAGGGGTAACCAGAGCAAGTTAGGCAAGTGGTGGTCATAGAAAAAACCTCGAGGCACATCATGCAATGCAGTCTTGCTGTCGGGTTGTAGCCATATCCCTGGATTCCATGTCGCTTGGACAGAAATGGATCAGGATATTGGTTAGGGACTTACCCTTGTGTTGTCTAAGTTGCTACAATCATCACTATTGTTCTATTATCATGGAGTGTCAAAAACGGTAGAGCTAGAGGAGCTTCGCATCGGCTCTTTCACAGCATTAGCTCAAGGGTCCAAAGCTAATCAGCATCACTTTTGTCTGTGAAAATCATCCCAGACTGATTGATTTTTTTCAGGCTAAATAAAAATGGCCTGCTGGCTATGATTGATCAATAATCAGCATGTCAATGGAAGAGGCAATTTTCTATCCGCTACATTTTATCGTAAGTTAGGGTGCATCTATCTTTACAAGCTAGTGCGTCTCGCAGTTAATGGGTCGATTTACAACCTTGCTGGGAGTACAAGGGGTATATCAGGCGTGTGGGGGGATTGAAGTTGTTGGGACTCATCGTATTCGTCGAACTAGAGAATGCGCCATCTCGATGTCATTAAGCTTGGCGCAGACCCTTACTTTTGATCCCATTATTAATTTTTGATTCCAAAAGCGGTGAGCCTGGCTGCGTGGATGATGACTAGCTTCGGATGGTAACTACTAGATAAAGTCATCGAAGGATTTTTTTTCATAATTCTCTTGTGATTTCTGTGAAAGATTACTTTGAAAATCTAGGCCCTCTCTCACTGCTGGCCGAAGATGTCTGTGCCTCGGGTAGTCCCTTTTCCGCTTAGCCTTTTCTGCTGCTCATATATGACAGTAATAGACCATAAGAGTCTTTGCTGGGCCAAAAACTTGCACGTGCCCGGCCTCTTCGTCATAGAAGAGCCCCGCACCCAGTGGTTTTTGAGACTTTTCCCTGCAGCTACACACCCGTAAATGGCCATCGTTTCGTTGGCTGGAGAGGGGAGATAATGACGGGATAACGGCTCCTCTTAGTGTGTACTCGAATGAAGACCTGTAGGGGTATTACTGCTGGAAAGAAGTCGTGAAGGAGGCATAGGAGGGAGTACACTACCCGAAGCATAGATACTCCCAGCCTGTAGGCAGAAAGGACCTACATGTCTTTACATAGTCGTAGACTTTATAGGACAATAAACACATATAAACTTGCGTGTGCCTTTGGCCCTCAATCGCTCCCCGTTTTCTCCTAAAAATAAAGGCCATTTGGGGGTTTACAACTTTCCCCGAATGCTGTAAAAGACATCGGATATATGGCTCCCCTAATGCCGGCATCAGGATTAAGCCCCAAGAAATTAATATCTTTTGGGGCGTACAAAGAAGCCAACCAGCCGAACGTTGCAGAGATGTTTTTTCCCAAGTGAGATAGACTCTACCTGCATGGCCTTCAATACTTTCGGCCGTTCCCGCCCTAGAACAATCGAAGATTGCGTTAGCTTCGCATGAAAGTTTTGACAGCGAGTTTGCGCTGTAAAATAGCCTGGCTCATCAAGATTCAAGGGCCACTGGGCTAGTGCCGGGCCCAATATGAGCCCCACGGAGTATATGGTGAGGGCTAGAGATTCACGTGGGAAACCGCTAAAAGACCTTGAGCATGCAATCGCCCTATTTGCCAGCAGCCTGGTTTTGAATGTCAATACATCTTACATATATCTACCAAAAAGCCAGGATCCCAAGTGTGCATTGGGGCTTTTTTTTTAGCAGGGGCTGTAGCGAATTAGCTAAGTCTGATTAAGCATAGTCATATTCCACATTAGGGTTAGCCCCGGTATTTGTGCAGATTTTTGAATTAATTTGTGTGGCAATTTTTTTCTGGACACCGTACAGCCACTCTGGGATAGAAAGGGTATAACTTGAAACTGGGCTGTTTATTGGATTAGCCCTGCAAGCGCCGCCAGGCTAGCTCGTAATAGGTTAGACTGTCTATCCTCGTTACTCCACGCCATGAAGTGTGGTGCCCTTGTCTATTTCTAACAATCAGTTAAAGACATGTATTTCAACGACACCTTTGACTACCTAATCAACAAAGCCCTTGATTCACAACATTATTATCAATTCATCCTCTAATCTAGCAAACCGTGTCTCTCGAAAAGTCTACTTCAGAAACCAAAGCTCGCAAGCAGCTAACTCGCGATCAATGTGTTGAAATAAGAACTTCAAGAAGACTTTACTTGACCATACAAAATATAACCAACAAACTTGGCTTCACAACAAGGCATGTACAACGTGTGTGTGCTCGAGAGGATGAGAATCCTACACCTCTCAAAGGACGCTCGCCCAAATTGAGCGTGGAACAAGTGAATTAACTTGAGACTGTCGTCCAAGAATCTCCTGAAAAGTGTCAGATGTGCTATTTGGAACTAGCAATCAAACACTTTAGCCACCGGGGATGCAGTGAGCATTTACTATCTAATGCTCTCAAAAAAAGAGGTTACAGCAGATGCATTACTTGGAAGAAGCCTCCGTTAAGTGCAGTTAACAAACCAAAAAGATTGGAGCTCGCTCAATTACATCTAGATTGGAGCGATGAACAATGAAGTCGCATACTATGGACTGATGAAACCTGGGTATCTGGTGATTCTCATACGAAACCTTGTGTCACAAGAAAAGTACGTATAAATTCTATCGAAATCCTTTGGGCCAATAGCAGAGTTTAGCATGATGATTAGTTTGACAAGACTTGCAATGTGGCTCGTCATGCTCATTGGAACAGCTGGATGTTTTGGGGATCATTTTATGGACCACAGAAAGGCCCATTCCTTGTCTGGGAGAAGGAATGGGGATCAATGAGGGCCTCATTTTTTTGCGAAAGGATTTTGCATTTTTTGAATCAATTTCACTTGTGAAAGCCAGAAATTTTGTACATGCACGACAATGCACATTGTCACAAAGCATATTCAACGATCGAGGCGCTCTGTGAGGTTGGAATAATGCCTATTAGATGGGTACCTTACTCTCCGGACCTGAACCCTGTTGAGTTAATGTCGAATATCTTAAAAAATCACATTCAGGTAAATAGTCCTGAGATAAATGGGTTCAGGCTTGTGCGCTCTGCCACGTTGAGGACATTGCTTTAGGATGCATGGGACTCTATACCTTCTGAGGAGCTATTGTCACTAGTTGGTAGCACGCACAAAAAATGTGTAGCGGTGATTAAGGCAAATGGAGGGTACACAAAGTATTAGGATGGAGCAGACTAATACAAAACATGTAGAACGCTTTCATTTTAGTTGCGAGCCATACTGAGAGCTTCGATGCATACTTTTGCAATACAGGGCAATTATTTTTGAAATAGATGTATATTTTTAGATAATCTCAATTAATTTTTTTTAATTTTTACTTTTAAATGAGGACCATTGTACAATTCCTTCAGAGTTGAAAACAATCCCCATAGTTTGGGTCGGATGGTGTAGCGGTACACCAGCCGGGCCGGTCTTCTAAGTAGGGTCTGGATAGCCTGAACATCTATCCCACCTGAGACAGAAGATCGCTGGTTCGACTCCAGCAGACCTCACCTTACTGAAGTAAGCTACATTGATGATGGTGGCATGTCTGGATAACCCAAGGTTTTTTGAGAGGTTTCCCTTGGGTGAGTTTCACGGAGGGCATAGTTCGACAGCGGTGAAGAAAAAGCCGCCTTGTCACAGCCATAGTGAGACTTGCAAATGATATCTGAGGCATGATGTTCATCACAACTATATCATCATTGTATCTGACTGAAGTCAACACCTGCATGGGCCAAAAAGGCGCCAAATCAGGACAATTGAGTAATTTATTTTATTTTTAATCCCCATAATTTAGACTTTCACGGAATATTATTGGATAGTACCCCCTGCTTGCATAACTAGTCGAGAAACCAGACATGGGCCTGCATGAAGACCAAACCAATTAAGGCAATATGTACATGGATTGAACCCCAGTCATTTTGACAATTGTACAATTACCTTCCATAAGACACTGTAGTTTTGCCGCATTCGAACCAGCAGTCTCCTGTCTCGGGTGGGATATGTGTCCTAGCTATCCAGACCTTACTTGAGAAACCGGCCAAGAAGATGTACCACCGCACCATCCAACCACGGCAGCGTTTATTGTGTTGCCTGCACTGTACTTGTGCGCTCTGCCACGTTGAGAATATTGCTAGAGGTCGTATGGGACTCTATCCCTTCTAAGGAGCTATCTTTTCTTTTGCATAAGATTTTAATAGCGCTTGCAGCTATGTAGCTATGATACAATATCAGAGAAGAATTATGGAAATAATGACTCAATATTGTTGGAAAATCGGTTTGGGTTCGATGAGTAAGGCGGCTCAAAGAATATGGGCGCGATTTAATGGATAGAATAATAATGACATGAATCGCGAGACTATGTGATATACTGTGGAGAGATAGAAGATGGATTGAATAAATTGAATTGATTAGATTATCTGTCTAGGTGATTCCTAGACAGCTTATATACATGTATGCTTGACAGACCAAATCCAAATTAGATACCATCCATCACTCCTTCCATACTCTAACAATGATAATGAGTCGCACGACAGTATACAACATGAGTATGGGATCAGGGTCGGTGGATGAAAGCCTACACGGGTATCAGACCATACCATGCACTTATCGAGTCTCAAGCATCAAACATGCTCAATAAAGGAGATATCGACCATCTAGGTCGTGAGTCATGTGTGAGAATCTTAGTTGTTCCAATCACACGGAAACTTCAGACACATAGAGTCTGAATTTCCAACAATTATTAGGGAAGAGCACTTATGCCTCTGATTTCATTTGCAAGTACCACTGCGAAGTTATGGGGGCTTTCTCCACACCCCAAGTCAGCCCTCATGCGTGAATACCCACCCAGGGAGACATCTCAAAAACCCAGGGTTATCCAGACATGCCTTCATCATCCACTGAACTTTTCTTGTCGAGATTGTATCCATGCTCCGTATCATCTTGAAAACTTGTCCTGATCCCTCTCACGTCCATCCCAAAGAACTGTCTCCCAGGTTTGTGCGCCACGCTTTGCTTCCTCCGTCGGGGGTAAATATCGGCGTGGGCGTGTATTTGGCGGCTAGCTGAGGCCAGAGAATAGCTGATGAGAGGTGTGATCATTGAAACGAGAATGTACTAAGTCGTAATTGTAAACTTAATGAGGCTTTGGTGGGAGTCGATCTCGTTGGGAGCGAAAATTTGGCATGGCGGAGAATTTTGAATTATTGCCTCGTGGGCCAACTTGTTCGGTATTGCGAAATTTGACTGAACTTGGCTCTGGGAGAATATTTCACTCCCAGGTTCGTAGAGGACACCGCGTACAGGTGTTCAGTCTTGCCCTCCTGCGCCCCATTTAAGTCTACTCCAAACTTGAACCCGTGGCCACAGGGTAGTAGATGTATGATACTAATCCTGATTCCCAAAAAGAGGACGGAGGCCATAACTATGTAAGATAAGATGAGAATTTTTATTCTAGTCTGCCATAGCTGTGTTAGTTTGTCACTAAACTTTTGAAATCAGCAAGGGGGAAGGTTGAGATAGATTCAAGCAATACTACCAACAGAGTTTGCGTTGGAAATCTAGACTTTGTGTGTATGAAGGTTTAGATTTCTAGTTTGACCATCAAGATCAATTTACTTGATTCTATTGGATACGATTAAGCCCAGCTATAGGACACGAGATTCAGTAGTATCTGTAATGCAGTGGCTAGGAAATACTACCCTGCGGTAATTGAGTGGCTGGATGTAGCTGGATCACTAAAGCCTCGGGAATCTGTATTTAATGATTGGCCTACTTGTATATGTTAAAATAAGTTAACGAAACATTACATTTTATTAATTCATATTGAGAAGAGAGTTCGATATCCTATACAACTATCAATATATTCTTGTCCGAAATTGCACACTTGTTCTTCGAGATATTTCCTCCTAGAAATCCTTGACAATTTCTAACAGTTTGCGATGGAGTAGATTTTCTATAATTCTCCAAGCGAATCGATGTTTTGTTTGATCTACCATGATCTTGTTCGTGTGGATATTGAAGATCGACCCCAGAACAGGAGCTAAGTCGACTTGGTACAAGTCCAATACTACAGCTTGCTATCGCTGAACACCAGCCCACACGTACCTTTGAGCAGTTTTCGGTGAACAAACTTATGTTTTCTAGTTATGCTGCGAGTTATGCTGCTCCAGCGGAATTCCGAAAGGGAAATTTAGCCGTGTCGGCGGAGCCAATGTCTAGTCTTGGGATATGTACACGAGCAGTCCGTTGTTTTTTCATTTCAACAGATCCTACGGTAAAGCTCTATGTCCACTTTGGGTACAAGACTGGTGGAGCCGGTGGGGATCACTGCTTACAGGCCCAAGTCATTTCAACCGCTGGACTTGCTACAGAAATAGTCGGAAGTAAATTACGATACAGACACCACCTACTCCAACTCCTAGATACAAAAATCACTCCTTTTCACCCTAAATTCGGATAGCTACAATCTTTCCTTAGAGAAACGACACTTCTCGACCCGTTCCCTTTCGCGTCATGCATTGTGGCAATGACTAGTTTTTCTGATCCCCGCTAGGAGCAGTGGATGAGTGAGCAGGTCGTCTATCAAAAAAGCCGGTTTTCTGCGCAAATGTCTTGAGGCTTTAGTGGCATTTGGGTCCGAGAAGCCTTTTGATAAAGTCAACGTGGGACACGGAATTTCTGAGCCTACGCGCGTGTTGTGCGTGGTGGCAATAGAATTTCTCGAATTGTGCGTTTGTTTCTTTTCTATTTTTCGTACGTCGGGGGCGTCAAGCGTTGGCTTAGGTCTCTACCACCCACTAAACTAGATAGTGGCATTGATGCTAGTGCTGACTGCCATGGTGGCTTCGCCCTTGCCACTTCCCAGATAGGTATGCAAGGCAACCCTGTAATTACATGATAGCGTGTATGGCAGCACCTACACCTTTACAGCTACTCGCCGAGCCTTTTGACTCCTTTGATATATTACACCCATTCTCGGGATACTACTAATAGATTCATTCAGAAAAAACAAACCATTTATCCGCAACGCAAGGCCCAAAGTTTGGGCCGAGTCTAAGATCTATTTATTCCTTCTCTGAGATTTCTAGGGGTAGGTCCTTGTGTAAAACTTTGAAAGGAAAAGCTACTTTGCTACACGTAGGACCCCTTCCCAGGTTCCTAGCAAAAATTTATACGGCTCCCTTGAAAATGCCGGAGCTCGAGGTGATCTGTGTGTGGTTAGGTGGCACTCTAGAAAGTGCAATGGGGTTTTGAGTTGTCCGCAGCCACAATTTAGGTTAGCGCCCTCGTTATTGGAACGGCGGTGGTACTCTGCAAAGTCACCATGACCTGAGCAGGCAGTGTATAGTCTAGAGAGAAACAGTCTGGCTAGTGAGGGTTCCTTAAGGTGACGAGAGTATGGGTAGATGGCAAGCTCCCTATAGGAAACTGGGGCATGTTGGTCCAAGTAATCTTTCATGGCCATCGATACTTCTGCTATGTTGCGGGTTTTCGCGGTTTCAAAAGAAACATACCCGCGGAGTATAGGCGGGGGTTTTGAAAGCCCCTTCTGGGCAGAAGTGTCGGCCATATTATTACCCAATATGTCGGAATGGCTTGGGATGCAATCAGCCTAGACTTTCCCGGGAGCGAAGAGGCCAGTCTCGGGAGAGGGCCTGTATCTGTTGAAAGACCACTTGCGAAGAGCACATTGGGGACTGAAATAAAAGGCGAGCTATCTCCAGGTTATCTGTGAGTATCCAAGGATTTTCTGAGAAGCGTGCTGTTGGCAGGGAAAGCGCAGCTTTGAGGGCTTCTTTCATGGCGGTCACTTCTGTGTCGAAAGGTAAAAGCTTTGAGTCAAGGGACAGACTCTCGCGCTATACCCACTGGCCAGCTTGAAAGATAACGATTCCACCGCTTGTCCCGGGCGATTGTGCTATCTCAGGTGGGGCGCCATCTGTGAAGACTGCTAGATCTCTAAAAGGGATACCAGAAGGGAGATTAATGGGAGGGTGCGTGACTCGCCTTAGACTATTATACCACGTCTCTCTTTTGAGCCATGGTGAGGGCAGCGTGTAGCTGCATGTTGTATGTACAGAAGCGATGTCACTCCCATTGCTTTATATGTTGAACACTATTCACAATGGCACATGAGTGATCTTCTTGATTTTACGTCGTGCCGGCACAAAGCTCCTATTTATCAGTGGTATCCTCTACAAACCTGAGTGTGAAATATTCTCCCAGAGCCTAGATTCAGTCACGAACAAGGGCGTGATGAGTTCTTTATGATGGGTTTTTGGCTCGAAGGAGTTGCACTCGATATTTTGGTCGAAAAATCAGCCGGCAGAGATTTCACAACCGCAAGAAAGTCGAACAAAAACTCATCACCACCAACATACATTTCACGAATGGGCCTTGGTCTATGTAGGGGTCATATTAAAACTTCCGACATCTCTCAAACTTCTCATATATTTGCGACGAAGCATTTCTCAGTCGATCCTACACCTGCGACCCACCCACATACTCGTCAAATCACCTACTTACACACGTTCTAATGAGGAAAGTCATGATGGAAACGGGACGTGTATAAAGGAGGAAGGAAAGAGAAGATACACCGAGAAGATTATACAAATCCTTAATGACGACAACAACCCAACGGTACGATATGAAGATGCAAGGCTAGAGCAACAATGGGATCTGGGACTACATTTAAATTTTGGAGTCATTGAGGATGTCAAGGGCTCGGGCGCGTGATGGCCGAGTCTGATGAGAAATTTGCGCTACGGCGGTTATACAGCGGGTTTCTGGACGGTCGGGCTTGGTATGATTCAACACATAGGTGAAGTCTGAGGCGCTCCGGTCATTTAGATGGGACGAGGTTTATCTATACTTGACGGTAGTTAACCTGATCCGGCTCGGCCCCACTCGTACTTGAGCTCCAGTAGGAGTGCGATGGGTGACATGTACCTAGCACGTTAATGCACAAAACAAAACAAAAACAGCCGCTGTTTACGGTCACGGGCTGGAGGGCAAGACTGACATCTATACATGGTGCCCTCTATGAACCTGGGAGTGAAATATTCTCCCAGAGCCAAGTTCAGTCAAATTTCGCAATACCGAACAAGTTGGCCCATGAGGTAAAGATTCAAGACTCTCCACCTAATCAAATTTTCCCACCTGACGAGATCAGTCACCACCAAAACCTCATCAAGTGTGCAGGTACGACTTAGTACATCCTTATTTCAATGATCACATCTCTCGTCGACTTTCTCTGGCCTCAGTTAACCACCACGTACACGCCCACGCCGATATTTACACTCGACGGAGGAAGCAAAGCGTGGCGCACAAACCTGGGAGACAGTTCTTTGGGATGGGCGTGAGAGGGATCAGGAAAAATTATCAAGATGATGTAGTGGATGGCTACAATCTCGACGGGCGTGAATTTTAGAATTCTGACGAGTTTTTGAATTGAGCTTTTTGCGTGCGCCAAGACTTCGGTTGCGACAGTGTAGGCGATACTATAAACACCGCCTTGGTTGGATGGTGCGGTGGTACATCTTTTTGGCCGGTTTCTCAAGTAAGGTCTGGATAGCTAGGACACATATCCCACCCGAGACAGGAGACTGCTGGTTCAAATCCGGCAAAACCTAACTACATTTCTCGCGGCGCTAGTATGCATGGATGATAAAGGCATGCTTGGATAATCAAAGGTTTTAAATTTCCCTTTGGTGGGTACTTACGGAGGAGGGTCGACTGTTTGTGTAAACAAACATACCTCGTAGTGGTATTTGCAAATGAAATCCAGAGTATGAGTGTCTCCAACGTCAAAAGAGTCATCCTGCATGTATACACAGTACCGGTCATGTGTCATAGCTAAATAGCTGAATACACATTAAATGATTAAAGAAAAAAACGGTCACGGGCCGGCTAGGCCGGTGTCGTTACAAGACAAACATGACATTCATGCAACTTGAGATCTGCCTGTTTGTCGCACAGACCTTGTCACCGCATTCTACTGAGACTACATTCTTCTCCATCCCGAGATCGCAATCAGCTTCAACTCTTGCTGGGAATGCCTTGGTGTGCATCGACTTCTACGATTCTCCCTAAGCGGCCGGATTATCGGTGAGCATAAAACGGGATGTGTGAATCTCCCTCTGGCCGATAGGTCGGTGCATCTGCTGAGATCTTCCAAGCAACCCCTACAATCTTGAAAAAAATTATGATTCTCGCCATGAAATCCTGCAATTTTGTGCGAAATCGCTGGCAAGTTAAAAGCAGTCGGGAAAACGTAGCTAATCCTTCTACATGGCTCTGTCAATACCTGGATCCTTCTCGATAACCTCGACGCTGCTAGACATCTTTGGGGAAAACTCATCCATATCTCACGGAAATCACCTATCCATAACTGATTCTGACATCTCGACTCGTCACATCTTTACTCTCTCTCGTGTTCCTGGGCTAACAAGGTCCGAGTTTACTGGATCCCAAGATAGACTGGGATTCAGGGAAAATTTGTCGCAAACATTCAGATTAAATACCCAGCATTATACCAGGACTGACTCCATCATGAATCCACGCAATTGAAATAAATATTCGGCGATTTTTACTTGCTCAGATATTTCCTTTGGTGTAACCTATCCACCTCTAGACCCCCTAAGCTCCACAGAGCATTTAAGGACAAAACTAGCTTGTTTCTCGACACCCTAAATTGCTGGACGAAATAAAATTATTCTTCCAAAATCTCCCTAGGGTACTACGAGTAATAACTGACAACAGTCTTATTCTATTGTTCATGCAGCTTTGATTTAATTCTTCAAAGTGGCACATGTCAGTGTTTTTATGTTTGGGTTGGTCTTTTCTCACTGTCTAGCTGAGCGAGATTACCTCTTGAGATATTGCTGCTCTTGTATTTTTGGGAATAATTTCATGTAGCTGGCAGAAAGGTGCCTAAAGTTTTTTCGAATAACATGCTACATAACCTGGTTTTTAACCTCTAGTTTGGGGAAGTTGAGTATCAAAGGCATCCAGAGCGACGGGTTTTACTGTCTTTTTACCAGTCCGGACTACTATAAAATAATCATGAGATGGAACTAAAATAGAAAGTAAACAGAACAACTAACCAACCAGCCCCAAGACCGTCAGAATTTAAATGGTGTTTACAGTAAAGATAAAGAAAGCTTAGGCCTGCATTTCGCATTCTCTATAATACCGGGGATGAAATAGTCTCGAAGATAAAAGATATTTTCATGGATTAGAGTTAAATTAATTCAATGAAATGTCTTATTTTAGCCGAAGGGCTCCCTGGCAACTTGTTTACAATCAGTCTCAAAACTTTCAGGATCACATCAAACTTCAATAAAAGTTTACTACTACCAGTATTAATCATACAATTGTCCTTTCTCAGTACAATAATATAAAGGACATTTAGGTCTTTTCTGCCTATAGGCCGGGGGAATTTTCAACGGCTAGCGTACTCCCTCCTATGCCTCCTTCACGACTTTTTTCCAGGAGTAATACCCCCACAGGTCTTCATTCGAATACATACTAAAAGGAGCCGTTATCCCGTCATTACCTCCCTCTTCACCAAACAAAAAGATGGCCATTTGTGAGTGTGTTGCTCCACGGACAAGTCTCAAGAACCACTAGGTGCAGGGCTCTTCTCTGACAAAGAGGCCGGCCAGCCAGGTGCAGTAGACGTGTGTATACCTAAGAGTATCTCTCAATCCTCCTAGCACCAACCTTCCTATTTCCCTGATTC
Organism: Blumeria hordei DH14; assembly: GCA_900239735.1. Taxonomy (NCBI): domain Eukaryota; kingdom Fungi; phylum Ascomycota; class Leotiomycetes; order Helotiales; family Erysiphaceae; genus Blumeria; species Blumeria hordei. Next base: position 2,255,106 of record OENG01000024.1, on the reverse strand, counting down.
ATGCTGCAGGGAAAACCGAAGATCGTGAAAGGATGTCAGAAAAGTCTTGGTCGAGAGTTACTGCCGTGAAGGAGTCAAGTTTAGCATCCAAAAGTCGATATGGACGTGAGGTTGTTGAGATACTCATGTACTTCAGATGCTCTCTTGCAAGCAAGGTATAATGAAATATAGAGGGAGTATTGTTTCCGATTTATTCTGCAGATTAAAATAATTAACCGAATAAACTTTCGGACTTGCTCTGATGTCAACCATCATTAATTTATCCCGCGACAAATTATTCTACTCTCTTTATCAAACTAACTTTCGGAATACGCAAGTAAGTATTTGTATCACAAGCTTTTTAAGGCAGTAAGAGTAATCCTGTGTTGAGATGTGTATCCATTTTTATCATTCTGAATAGAAAAATCGGGTTTATACAGTAATTATCCCTCTCTCCTAACGCCGTTTTGGAGGGCAAAGACCAAACATCTATTGGCAATGTCCTCTACAAACCTGGTAGTGAACTATCCTCTCAGAGCCAAGTTCAATCAAATATTGCAATACTGAGAAAGATGGCCCACATGGCAATGATTCACCACTCTTAAAACAATCAATATCTCACTCCAAGCGAGATCAATCCACACTAAGACCACATCGATTTTACGGGTACGACTTAGTACATCCTCGTTTCAATGACCACACCTCTCTCCAACTTTCTCTGGCTTAAGCTGGCCACAAAATACACGCTCACGTCAATGTTTAAACCCGACAGAGGAATATAGGCGGTGGCTAGTCGAGGGATGACATGAATACCTGCGTCGTGGAGGCCAAAGATCGAAAGCCCAGGCGGCTCGGCGTGGAAAGAGGGATTGGAATCGAGCGTCAGGCGCGTGGTGGCTGAGGCATGGTGATGCAAGGGAGATTGTCAAAGTTTTCCTCGTGTCATGCGAGATTTCGCCCGGAAGCTTTCCTTTCCTTTCAGTCTGAGCAGCCGGACTCGTCATGATTCAAGAGGTAGATGCGATTCGGCATGGTTCCGCTCATTCGGGTGGGACGAGGCATTTGTACTGCGCGCTACTTAACCTGATCCGGCCCGACCCCGCTCGTGCTCAAGGCCCAGGAGGAGTGCGATGGACGTCACTTTACCCAAGGCGTTAATAAACAAACATACATGTGAGGATTGATGACATCAAATCTCTTTCATCAGAGTTCCCACAACCAGCTCGGTCTTCTGTAAATTCCGTCTCCCCTCCCGGCGCTCCACCAACTTCCATGCACAACTCAAGTCAATCACGCCTAACAGGTTCACGAGAGTAGATGATCATTAATTCACAGGCATGAAACCCAAGTGGAAGGAAATCCTAATCAAGAGATTCCTCACAGGGAGTCTGAAAACTCTTATCGGCTGGCAAAGACCGATTCTCCAAGTGGTGCCGGTGTCACTGCTCAGGATGCCCTACATGTCTGGGACGGGCAAGAAGAATCGCATCCGAATGGAGGTCAAAATCACACACAAGGATACCCATTTCGATGGCTTCTCGTCAATTTCGGCCTCGCCATTCTCATTTGAGATCCCAATCTTTATCTTACCACACATCATGTCGCCTCAACTACCGACAAAGAAGCTTCTCCAATTGCAAACAGGAGCTTGCCTCATTCACCATCAGCCATCACCTATTGCAGCTCTACGACCTCTGCGTATGTGCGCGAGAAGCAAGTCAAGTCATAATTTAGAAAGCTCGGATCTTGGCTTTTGGGGGAACTGTTGCTCTAATGGGACAAACAAGTTGAGGGAGGACAGGCGGCTGAAATTTGGAGCGAGCAGGAGAAGCGGTCTCTGAAGCCCGTGCTGGGACTGATATTTTCGAGGTTATCGACTTTGGAACGTTTGTGGGCGCCAAGGCTACGGTTTGGGTTAATTAGCTAGGAGGACCTCTATTGTCAACAAGTATACAGCCCTTCCCATTACCCCAGACGGTACACAAGGGGGTCGGGCTGAGCTACTACATAGCAATTAGACTCCGTCAAGACTTTTCCGACGTTTCATCACGACCGTAACGCATCGACTGTTTTGGTGACTACGTATGGGTCAGTCGTCAATTACCGGTATGCCAATACAACATCACCCCGAGTATTCCAACGAGTAGTTCCAAATAGACACGTCTCTTGTTTGTGACAAACCACAATTCCAAAGGGTTGGCATGGATGTTGGTGCTCATACGAGACCCTTGGGCCGTCAACGATGAGGGACAGGAGGTTTCGTGTTCATATTCTGACTTGAACCGTTGGTGAATTCCAATGTACATACATACATATATATATATATAGCTTCGCATATTTCTAAACACTTTTCTCTTTGGCCTGGAAACTTGGGGTTTGAGCCGACGCCAGCCTTTGACCACTCGCCGTCGGTTTGAAGAGCGCATCATAGCCAGTAGTTTTTGGGCCTTCCCTACGGCTACCCACCCGCAATTTTCCGGACGACTAAGGCTGCACACCTACTACTGGTGTGCCCTGCGAAGCTGGGAGTGAATTAGCCTCTCAGAGCCGAGATTTAGTCACGATGAAGTAGGGGTTTGGGAGTATTCGTCGATATGGCGGTGGGAAGGAGTGGTTTTGTCGGCTTCTGGCCGAAAATCCGACTGTCAGAGATTGCACGACTGCACAACTTGACGAATCCAAACACCTACACCCCAAACACGAACCGTAGACTGGCTCATGCCTGTCTGATGTTCGTATGAAAATAAGTGATAATCCTTGCTTGAATTTGTCTTGAAGAACTTTCTCGCTCCGACTCATCTCGCGACGTGTGGGAACAGTCCAAAGTTTAGGGATCATCCTCGCAATCTAACATACAAGTGGACATCTATCCCGCCGCACCTATCGCTATCCGTCGAGGTACGGTCAAAGTAGCGGCCCTATATTTTGTCTATGCCTCGACCAACGGCGCCAAGATTTTGACCTGCGATGAATCGCCACCGACGAAATACGTACCGCTTTTTGCCAGCACTTCCACTAGAGTATTCGACAAAGGCTGAGGCTTCGGTGCTTCAGTCTTGAGCTCTTCGACACATCTTCGGCCCCCACGGTCGGGAGTACGGCAGCGACAGAGCAAGACATGAGGCATGGACTGCCTACAAATCTCCTGCGATGGCGATGTTGACATGAGAGGAGAGGAAAGCTGTAAGGGAGGAAAACGGGGCGTCGGTAGGCGACTGGATGAGATGATGAGATGCTGGGATACGTCTCTTTTGTTTTGCATCAGATTTTAATTGCGTATGCAGCTATCTAGCAGTGACACAATATCGAAGAAAAGTACATAACGGATAACTCAATTATAACTCATGCCTCGGTTTTCGTTTGCAAGAACCACTCTGAAGTTATGGCGGATTTTTCTTCACCCCAAGTCAAGCCTCGTCCGGGAATACCCTGATTTATCCAGACATGCCTTCATCATCCACTGAATTTTTTCCGCACGAAATGTGGTCTTCAGAGTCTCCTTCCCAAGTGGAGTAGGTGCCCAGGCTACTCAAACTATACCAGAGAGCACCACCCATCATTGACTTGTGTTTATAGTGTCAGCTGCACTCTCGCAAGCGAAGTCTTGGCGCGCACAAAGCCCATTTCGTGAAACTCCTTGCCAAAATTCAAAATTACACGCTCGACGAGAATGTATCCATCCTCCGTGTCACCTTGAAAACTTGTCCTGACCCCCTCATGTCCATCCCAAAGAACTGTCTCCCAGATTTGTGCGCCACGCTTTGCTTCCTCCGTCGGGTGTAAATATCGGCGTGGGCGTGTATTTGGCGGGTAGCTGAGGCCAGAGAATAGTTGATGAGAGGTGTGGTCATTGAAATGAGGATGTACTAGGTCGCACTTGTGAACTTGATGAGACTTGGGTAGGATTCCAAGTCGTTGAGAGCGAGAATTTGACATGGTGGAGATTTTTGAATTATTGCCTAGTGGGCCAACTTGTTCGTTATTGCGAAATTTGACTGAACTTGGCTCTGGGAGAATATTTCACTGCCAGATTTGTAGAAGGCACCACGTACAGGTGTCAGTCTTGCCCTCCTAAATTGGAGATTGTAAGGGCGTCAAGTGCTCAGGCGCGTGGTGGCCGACTCTTAGGAAATCGCGCTTCGGCTGGTCAAGGTCGAGTTCTCTAGACGTGACGTGTTTAACACATGCGTGAAGCCTACGTTGCCAGATGATTCAGGTCGGACGAGTTTTATTCTACCTAAATGTTGGTTAACCTAATCCAGCCCGGCCCCACTGCAGGACAGAGGGTGCCAATTGCCTGGCACGGTAATAACCAAATATACCCAAACCAGATCCGAATTTGGCTATTCTTTGGTTGGCCGGGAATGGGAGTCACGGCGGAGTAACGGCTTCTAGTATATTCGCAAACGAAGATCTCTCGGTGTGTTACCGACGAAACGATATTCTGAAAGTGGCTCAAGAGGGAATATACCGGACGATGCGCGCTCTCCCGGCCAGTAGGCAGAAAGCAGCCGAATACTCTTACATGGAATTTTTTATCTCATTTTATTGTCCTGTTTGGGTCTCTTGTCCATATTGTGTTGAGCTATTTAGCTGTGAAAATTGAACTTTACACATAAAGCATGGTTCAAACGCTGGTATTTACTGGGAATGGGCCTCACTGTCTGTGAGAACACAAGTTGAATTGATTATTAAAATTAGTCCGACGCAGCTAGACTCTATCACATGGATTCTAAAAGTCCTCCATAGTCTTGGACTCAGATATGACTGTAAAATCCAATCTAATCAAACACTGGTGAAAGTTAACCTTTGAAAAAAAGAACTTTGCCCAATATTTTGTACCATACTTCACCTATTCCCATTGGTTGTGTACCTGGTATATCTCCTTTGCATAAGGATATACACTTGGAAGTTTTCAAATATCGTAGTGGGACTTCCCTTGTATTAATTTTTAAAATTATTGGTAATATCCTAGGCTGGGTATCGGCAAATACTAGTTCTCGTTGTTGCCTAGATTTTGTGCAATGCAGGATCAAATGGTTTGTTGTCTGCTTTTTTGCATGGCAGAATTACAGCTGTCACGTTTCACCTTTCCAATCGAATATAAATATGCTCTTGGATTCCCAATTCCAGATTGAGCTTGAACATATCCAGATTCATCTAGTCTTGAGCGACCCTGGAAGTTGATTGGTTTTAGGGAAATTTTGGTGTATATTTTTGAGTTTGGGGGCTGTTGTACTTGCCGGGCCCTTTGCATTTTCTACCTTGCTCTTCCCTGAGCAATTCTATTTCCCATTCTTTGACAGTGAATTCTTTGGGCTTCTATTGTAGAAGTGAATGTGAGGTGAATCTGTCTGTCTGAGTCTATGACTGTGTGGGACATGCAGGTCTTCTCTGCCTACAGGCCAAGGATACCTGTAGCAGTAGCGTATCCCCTCCTGTGTCTCCCATACAATACATGGCCATTGATTGATTAGGACGATGAGCACAGATAAAGCATCCGTCCCCTGGCTCACGTGGAATAAGGTGGATGGTTAGTCTGACTCAGATGAAGAGCCATTTGGGGGAATGAATGGAGATTGACACGTGATGGTACTAGACCGGACTGGGATACTTCATGAAGCTTTAGTCAAATTTCACCTTGATGGGAGGGAAGGCTTGATGTGCTTAGGGTTCGTGAATCATTGCCCTCTGGGTCAGCCTCAGCTACTTCATTGTACTTGCATGAACCACGGACCATGGAAATTCTATGACGCCCAGTCTCGTTGTAGACATCGCTGACTGGCACGCAGCCTTCACCATCAAGTCGGGGGGTCGGCAGATAGCATAGATGATAGATGTTGAGTGACTGGCCTCATGTAGGAAAATGGCAGCGTTATTTAAGTCCAAGAAATACAGGCAGCAAATTGATGCGCAAGCATGCTTGGTGCCATTATCGCTCATCCACAACGCAAAGATTAAGCAAGCTCCATTCCTCGTGTGCAGAGTTCGCAGCTGCACCATGTGGCCGCAAATTCTAGCATCCAGCTCAGCAGAGGACGACGGAGGATGTAAAGGTCGCATCCTCATGCAGCCCGGGTGACGCAGTAACTCTTGCTCATTCGCTTGTCATTGGAGAGGTTCTAGTAGGCTGCGTCGGTGGCGCAGGTCATGATTGACGAGCGAACGAGTCAAATTGAGATCACCCATTGCCGTTCCCCGTAGCCTGAGTGCGGCCTATGCGGAAGATGATCCCCAAGGCCAAATTTCACTCAAACTTTGCAATTCCGAAAAAGTTGGGCCACGAGGCAATCATTCAAAATACCCTACAATGTCCATCTCAACCAAAATTTCATCAAGTTTAAAAGTAAGACTCGGCACCTTCTTGGCTCCCCAATCATACCTTTTGTCAAAAAAGTATATGGCCTTGAGCTGTCTCCGAATACATGCTCATAGCGATGTTTACACTCACCAGAGGAAACCAAGCGGGGCGCGCAAATCTGGCAGATAGTTCTTTGGGATGGACGTGGGAGTGATCAGGACAAGTTTACAAGATGAGCTTTGCGCATGCAAAGACTTTGGTTGCGTGAGTGCAGGCGATACTACAAACACCGCCATGGTTGGATGGTGCAGTGGTGTCTTGTCTCGGCCGGTCTCCCAAGTGAAGTCTGGATAGCTAGGACACACACACCACCTGAGACAGAAGATGCCTGGTTCGAATCCGGCGAAATCTAATGAAATTCACCGCCATGTAGTCCTACATGGATGTCAAAGGCTATTTCCCTTTGGGTACTTACGGAGAAGGGTCGACTGTTTGTATGCAATCTCTCTCATCGTCATATAACCCTCGATGCCCCAAGCGGCTAAGAGATATTGGGCTTAGCTGCTATATGGCTAGCACGCACTCTCAAGGCTTTTCTCACATTTAACAATAATTTTCATACATGGCTGACGGCCGGGATTAACGACATCCGTTTTGTGGAGCATGTTTGATGCCTAGGACTCGCTGGAAACATGGGATGCCTTGATGCTCGTGAGATGGACTCTGTTCCACTCGCCCCGTTCTCCTATGCTGTATATTGGCATGCGACTCCACTACCTCTGTCGGAGTGTGAACGAGGCCTGGCAGATGGTAACTAGTTTGGACTTGGATTACTCAGAACACACGTATATAAGCTGTCTAGGAATCAATAAAACAAAAGTACTAATTCATTTCATTTTTCATGAAGCACTCCTATCTCGACAGTTTATCACTTATTCTATGCGATAAGTTGGGCCTTGGTTCTCTGATCCGGATTGCCTATCGATCACAAACCAATTTTCAACACAACGCGAGGTTCGAGAGAGACTTGAAGAAGGGCTAAAAGATGTTGCGTGGCTTTCCTTGAGTACCCACAAGCCTGTGTCTTTGTTCACTTCAGAAAAGTAGCTTCATCTTCAGATTTAGTCCTGATACCTGCCTGTGGGTAGTTTTTTTGTTATACTACTTGAGTCATAGACAATCTTGCATACTGAGCTCCTCTCTAACCCAGGACACACTTTATATAGCTATCAACTTTTTTCAACTTATTCTTCATTAAATGTGTATGCAGCTTTTTAGCTATGACACATGACTAGCGCTATTTATATATATATTGGATGGCTCTCCAGCTCCAATCCTCTTATGTTGCTTGAAAAATCAATTACTTATTGTCTGTGTTGAATAGCAATTCAGCCAAGCATCTATCTGTAGAATTCAGCAATTTTTCCACAGAACCTTGTAGAGAAAAAAGATGGTAGCATGGCAAAGTGCGTGCGCTGGAAAAAGTCTCAAAACCCCTGCAGCCCCAGCCAGGCGAGGCCGAGACATCGGGAACACATGAGATGCGTATATTCATCTGTATCTCCCTTCTCCGTCACAGTCGAGGCCGACTTGATACAATCCACCATCTCCGTATCGGGTACTGGGTACGCCGTGGAAACGCTTGAATGGCTTCTGTTCCATGATCACGGGCGGGTGATAAGGGCTTCGACCCCACTATCAGATCTGATCGAGGTTAGCCTCATGATAAAGGCGTTGGGGGGAAGTGTTGAGAGATGAAGACAGTAGACGGCGAAAGCGTTTGGAAATCCTCACGGAAGTGAGGCCTTTGTTACTCAATCTCCGCTCTATAGACTCGTCATTAAGAGCCGGAGGTTCGTAGAGGACACCACTGACAGGCGTTGAGAATGTGTTGGGCCAGTCTTTCTGCGTTTGAGCCAGCTTTCTTCAGTCTCATATTGGGTTATCCAAGCTACCCAGAATCTACTTGGGAGAACGAGGCGGATGGTGTGCCATTGCACCGTGCAACCCTCGCTATTGACGTAGTCGTGACAAATTTGCACCTAATTTTTCGAATCTTCCAGTATTTCAGATAGATTTTGACGATACCTCGGCTACCCATTGGAAAACTTTCTCGCGTTTTAGCGTGAAATTGTGCGTCGAAAGTGTGGCGATGCTCAGTACGGAGAAGTTTTCTATTAATTCGAAATGGGTCCATGCCACGGCCAAAGTTGACGGTCTTCTGTGGAACCAGGTAGTCCTGAGGCGGTTTAGTGCCTGTATTTAGAGCAGTAGATGTGAGCGACCGTCAGCTGAGCGCGGAAAACGTTGTTTGTAACGCACAAACCCTTTATTCGTAGAGGATGAGTTGGGAGGTCTCACATTATTGGAACAATAGCGACAGTTTCAATATATGCACAGTCCATGTCCGCATTGATCCCCATGTGAATTAGAGTTACGATTTGTTGTGAGAAATCGATGCAACCTGTATTGAATGAGGCTTCTATAGTAGCTAGTAGGGGATGAGAGAAGATAGTTGCATGCTTGTCCCTCGTTGGGATGAACTCTGTAGAGCATGTGCGTGGGAATGAATTTCAGATATTGATAGGTGCTGATGGATAGAAGTGGCCCGTTGGGATTTCGATGCCCTGCACTTTACTGCTAGGTGAAAGTAAGAGAGATGTGGGTATCTCCATGCGCACAAGGAGGCAGGCTGTACGTCAAGCTTGAATGTACTCTAAAACCCCGATCGAACAAAATGTGATAGTCCCAATATGATCCGTTGTTCCCAGTAGAGGGGAGAGGCTAGTACGCTTTGCTCACTACGGATTAGTCTGTTGTAAGGGGAGTGTGAAAGCCCAGAGCGATTGGCTGCACCAGTCGGCCCTTCAAACATGATACAGAGGGCTGTATGAAGGAGTATTGAGAGGTGTTGGTGCCAATGTGGGCGGCAGTGGCGGGAAGGTTTGTAGTGAGGGTTGTTGGCAACGGTCTGCACGAAATGTTGCATTTGGAATGGCGGGCAGGTCAAGATAAGGAGGCTACGTCATGATACCAACAAAAGTCAATCAGCCAAAATATAGTCTGTGCGTCGCTCGAAACTAAAGTATTTCAGGAGTCGCAGGCCCACGCCTGTTAGCCAGGATGCGACGGGTGTAAAAATTGTTCCATGGCCATGAGGCTGGCACCGTCCCTTCAACATTTAAACAAAGTAAAAGGGGCATTTGGTCGGAAAAGTTATTTCCATCACTGACGAAGCAAGGAGCTATGGGCCCACCAGGGCACCGTTGCTATCAACCACCAACGGTGTACGTACAGATACACCCGTTGACAGCCCCTGGCCCCAATATTCCACTGGCTCAGGCCCATATGGGCAGAGGGCGGAAAGGGCGGCCTTCAAAAACGCGGGACAAATTAAGGCCGGTGTGCAGGTATCAGGGCTGATCTGTTTGCACCTTGAGGTTTGGAGCTAACAGCTGGTACGTTCCTAGTGCAGGCATTCCCATGAAGAAATGGCCCGAATTTGGGACGAGCCAAACAACTGTTGATTGTTAGCGGCCACTCCGTCGTCAGTACATTGTCCTCTCGGATCCATCGCATGGCACGACGAAACAGTCTCGTCTGTTCCACTTAGCGACGGAAGTGAAGCGCGAGTATGAGCGGACGAGAATCAATATCTGACCGTTGCAGGGGCTCATGTGCTTTTTCCAAAATTAAAAGTCTAAAATAAATTGGCTTAAATTGCAAGCCAAGTCTTGTCTACTTGATTGCGCCATACCCGTTGGACCTCTATTCCTGCAGACTGCTGAACTTGACAAACGTTGTCGGCTGGAGCCAGCCCCTTATGTTCGGCATGACCCTCCAGGTTCGAGTGCGACGGCCATTTGACATGTATGGCTTCATACCACACTTGTTTGATAAGCTCTTGAGTAACTCTGTTGAGGAATGGGCTTTTGAAACTTCGGAGCGGCTTCATTCGTTTTGCGTTCAGTTTGAGGAATAGCTTACGTTCGAAACAGCCATATATAGGCTGATTGTAAATGTTATCGTTTGGTTAGCGCCCGAGTACAGATTCCTGCGCTCGCTGATTATTAAGTGTAGAAAGGGGGTCGGGGAGGAGGTATGCTGCCAAACCTTCATCTATGCTCAGCGCAGACGATCATTCTTGCGTGCGGCGGTTTCACTTGTGCCGCTGAAGCTTCCAGCCTTCCAAGCAAATCGACAACAGGCCGAGTCTAGTTGTAATCATTTGATAGCAACCAGCAGAGATTGCCTCAATATGACGAGGCGAGGGAGAGACAACTTCGCTCCATCCACCGACTCAGGCCCATCATCCACGAGCAGAGTTATCATCTGAAGTTGAAGTTGATTTATCCCCATCAGACATCCATTGAGTCCATGCAGTCTACACTATCAAGTCAGTGTTAAGTCTGTCCTCTACCCGTCGACAGACTAATTATTTTCATTCCCATTATCAATTTCATTTCATTTAGCCACATTTGGCGTCCGGTCGATACACGCACCTGCCCTTAACCTTTACATTTGCACAGGATGAAACTCCCTCCATCAAAGGCCCAATCTCTTCCTCTAACTCATTTTTCAGCTTCGTATTCATCCTTCGAAAGTCCATGAACACTGCAGGACCATTCGCGCAGTCCAGTGATATCTCCACAACCCCCAAATTCTTTCCTTTGCATTTCCCACACCATCCGATATTTCCTCGCATGTTCGTGCTCCAATAATCACGCCGTGTTCCCTCTGATGTTGCCCAGGTTGTTTGTCATAGCATTGATGTATCAATATATGGCCCTTCTCCAGACCTTATAACTCCATCTATCTATCTATAAACTGAGCTCCATCGCCTCGGCTCGAATCTCCAATGGCAAGCTGTTTTGCGCCTATCGGATTCCGATGATGTTTTGTACTATTTCTCATTCAGCCATATCTACACATTTACTCTAGGGAAAAGCCTTTGCATGGGAATTCTCCCCTTTTTAGTTTGGCTTACATAGCTCTTCATCTAGTTTACGGCAAGTAAAATTGGCTAGTGATTTGATGTCTGACAAGCTAAAGTAAACAGCGGCCTCCCTCCCTTTTCTGTCAATATTTTACAGGCTCCTACCATCGCCACACTGTTTGCATGGAGAAGAAGATTGGAAGCCGGTGAGAGAAGGAATTATGCTGATCACGACAGGAATAGGCATGAAATATTGTTTGTGGAACTTGGTGCTGCCGAAGACAGTAATTTATGTCCATCTCGTAATTGTTTCATTTCATTCCTGCCCTTTAAAACCCCTGCTCATCCACAAAGGTGTCTGTAGCTGTAATATCTGCTGCTGTTATTATTATTATTCCTCCTACTCGACGCAGCTTGCGTAGGGTTGTCGGTAGGCCAGGCCAGGGCATTATGCTATGCTACTTCAGCACGGGAGTCGCTCACTCTAGTTGCATTGGGACGGCCGAGTCTCTATCGTTTCCATGTGCCCAGAAATCACTCAGAGCCAACTGGCAGTATTCGGGACTCCCTCTTACCACGAACACGAAGCGTATTTTTTTAAATTCCTGTCTGAGACTATTACTATGTGGTACATGCAGGTCCTCTCTGTCTACAGGTCAAGGATACCTATGCCAGTAGTATATCCCTTCCTATGCCTCCCACACAGCTCCCCTTCAAACAGTACCACCCCTCATAAGCCCTCATTCGATCATACACTTAGAGGAACCCTTTGCCCTTCATCATCTCCCCTCTCCAGCCAACAAAACGATGGCCATTTGCGGGTGTATGGTAGCCGGGAAATATCGCAAAAACCACTGGGTGCGGAGCCCTCCTAATACCGACATTAGGACTAAATCACAAAGCGTAATTCAAACAGCATCAGGCTCTACTTGTCGCCAGTTATCTCGAAGGAATAGCGCCTTCTCCACTCCCCGCTCAAAGAATTCTAGGATGGACCATGTAGGAAGGCAAAAGTCGCGCCGCTCGTCACAAACTCTATGGTGCTCCTGCAATTGGATCTTTTAATCGTAGCGGCCGTTCCCAACTGATGGCCGATGTTGGCCTCGGGCTAACTTTCTCATCCGGTCTTTCGTCGACCGCACGAGATATAGACGTTGCATACGCATATCTGCCAAATGCTATAGTGGGTGGAAGGGTGACCCTTGCAGCTGATGTTCGATTGAGAAGCCAAAGCTCAAGGTTCTACGGCAGAGAAGCTCAACTGCAGTCTCTTCGCTCTCGTGGGCGCTAATCATGCCAGCAGCTACAAATTAAGAAGCCGAAGATTGAAGTCTAGCCTACGGAGACACTTTTAGTCAGCCAGCAAGTACTTCACTGAATGCTATCATGACGCACAGCCTATTGCAATCGTAGCATGATGAGAGTTGTGATGTTACTGTCTCTAGGCTAAGCAGTAGTTGCTCCCAAAACATCAGCTGGAGCAAATCGACGATTGGTTGTAAACTTGCAACTTTGAAGCTTGAAACACCATTTCCTCCCCTTTGCCCTTAGCCGTGAATCTAACTCCTACTGTAAAGTGAGCTACCGGAGGATGTGAAGCGACTGTGAGATCTGATCGAATGAATCATTACCATGAGCGCAAGCGCCAGCTCAAAATTCTCTCCGCTCCTCTGTGGTTCTCTTCAGTCAAAATTCCGTAACATGTCATGCATTTTGTCGCATGCCATCCCGTTATAGTCGCTGCCGTTCACTGCTGGATGCAACATCAGATCAAACAAGCTAATTCCTGCGCCTCGGACAGTGTGTGGGCTCGCTACACATATCCACTGCCCATCCTATCTGGGCTAAGCGAGCCAGCCAACATCACGTGAGACGGCAGCCCCCGGCCCCCCAAACATCGATTGTCGCGCGGACTCGTCCAGTTTCCTTTTCCTGGCGTCTTGGCTTGTGCCCAACTGACCCAAGTGAAACGGAATTTTGACAAGTCTCACTTTGCCGAACATAAAACCACCGGCCACCCAGACGGACCCGCTAATCAGCTGGACATGGCTCGAGTCTGACTTTTACTGCCCCGACCTTTCCCATATCTATATCGTCAATCTCATTTGTGCCATCTCCTGCCTCGATATTCTCCATCAGCCGCCTCCCATTACATCCTTCTTCACACCAGCCGCTGTTGGACTCAGCCTTACTATTCTAGTTTTCACGCTACTTTTGCTCCTGGTCCACCACCGTGCTTTCTTTTCCATCCAACCAACCAAATTACCAATATACACCTAAATATTTCTCATCCAGTCTAATTTCTCTTTCCACACTCCACTCTTACGCAAATTATAAATCCATCGACCATCTTCAGTCTCGCTCACATCGCCCGCACGCTGTGCGAAGTGCACGGAACTAATCGAACCGGGAAGACTACGAAAAAACCGGAGAATAGAAATATCGGCTGGAAAGGACTGTGCAGTGCTGTAACTTGTCGAAAAGGTAGCTCAAAGGCTCAAGCTATCTTGCCGCAAGTCTGTACTGCCCAGAATAGAAGTTGCAATAACACCAGAAGATATTACAGACAACATGAGTGCCACAATCGCCATGGCACCTTCACCTGCACCTCATGACCGGTCGTCCTATGCAGACACAACACATGCTTCACCTTCTGCTCACGTGAAGACCAACTCCACGGCTCGTATATCATCGGCGTCTAAGCCTAATCACATCGGATCTCGGACGGGAAGTACCAGTCCTGCCACAATACCAAGAAAGCATTCATCCAAAGACTCCCCAATATTGTAGGTTATTTCCCTCTTCACCTGCTCTCTTCGTACACTACAGCTAACGACAGATTTAGGTCCCGACAGGAAGTTAAATCACAAGTAGTCGTCAAGGAAGAACCAACCTCTTCCCCAGATCTACGCCATAGACCTAGAAAACTTGATCTGTCGACTAACACGCCCACGATAGTCGCAAACCCCCCTGGTGACGCAGCAAATCCGATGTTAACCTCAAGACCTCTGATCGGTCCATTGACTGGACGGATGGACGGTCTCGGAATTCAGGAGGTTGGATTAGCATGCTTGTCCCCTGGATTTAACACCCAAGATCCCACAATGCGCGATCACTTACAACGAAGCTTATCGGTACGAGAGCAGCAGCGAAATCTGATCGAGGCTCGTATGAACAAGCAATCGGCCAAAGCAGAAAATGTCGCTGCCACTGCCGAAAGTACAAAAGAAAGGGCGGAGACTGGTACGGCCAACACTGGGCGGGCGCCCGGAACTTCGAAGAGAAAAGCTCCTCCTGGTCTCAGTATCGTCACGCCGTCTCACGAAGAGTTTGCTCAAGAGAGAGTCATACAGTCGGCGCCCCTCAACCAAACATTCACTACTGGTCGTTACCAGCCATTACCTCTCACAAGACATGTAACCAACCAGCCGTCAAACCTATCAAACACCTCTCACATCCACGCGCATGCTCGCTCTTCCACACAATCATCAAATTCAACCTCTATCCAGCATGCCCCCGCCATTCAAACTAGCAATCGCCTTCCGCCTATTATGGACATATTTGCTGCCGAAAATCTTACTATCCGCGACGGCTCAAACCAACGTTCGTCGGCAATATCTACAAATGGTTCTACATCAAATTCATCTCACTCAAATTCTCGGCCGCCGTTTCCTTCTCCTAATCAGGCTGCACCACAGCCACCACAATCAACGCGGCCCCGCGAGCCTCGCTCGGCAGAAGAAGCTCAAGTGGAACTTTCAGGTGGTAGACCCGAACTTCTACCGCGGCTATTACACTACGGTGGTCATCAACCCCCGACACCGCCCAGCCCACGCTCCAATAAGAATAGCAGAGCCAGTGATGCAAACAGGGGTGGTACCACCAGGCGGAGAATGAGAGGGGAATACGAGGAGGGTGAATCACCACCTCTTGGAAATGGACCTAGCACCAGTCGTAGAAGCGGACCATTCAACAATGGGCGAGAAAGCCCTATGAGTACGCAAATGAAGAGGGAGCAATTTATCAAACTCTGTGCTGAAGCCTGGGACCTCTTTCATTCGTAATAGCCCAAGTTTATGGACATCACATGTCCGTTTTATGATTCATTTCACCCATTAAACAATTACCAATATCTTTCTATCCATGGCTATTCTAACTTTCATTGCTGACGACCAATACACTGGATTCTGGAGCTAATTCTATTCTTATTCCTGTGTGTGTGTGTGTGTGTGTGTGTGTGTGTTGGTAGCACTTTTGTCGAAATTTGTTCATTGTTTCTCGCTCATCAGGGCCGGTCGCAACTCGAGAGGAGGATGAATCAAGGTGGAGAGCTAGCCAAGATTCGTCGGGTCCGTGTTGTTACTGGGCGTCGAGTGGATAGGAGTTTGTGGGTTGAGAAGACTAATTTAGGGTAATCTAATATGGTTACTAGGCTGATGGTCTCTATATATGAGAGTCAAAGAGTTCTTTAAAAGGATTTTATTTTATTTCATAGAACATTCTGATTTTCCTATGGCACGTGATTTAGGCAGCAGACCCATCTCCAGTGAGGCACGGTAGTCGCACTGGAAGAGAATGAGAGGAATACTGAAATCAAGTCACGGCACTCCACTTCATCGGTGAGGGCCACATGCTTAGCGTCAGAGAGTATTGGGGGCCTGTTGGAGCAGTGATCTCACACTGACGATGGCACGCGACAAGTGAGGCAACGCGCTTCTAATTCAGCCGATGACATGAGAGCTTGAGCGTGGCGGCAGGGGTATGAAACGGTGGCGGTTTGAGAATAGACAGGGGAGCGTAGATTAGAGTTTCAGGGAAGCGTGGTGGTCAGGGCAGGGAGGGGGACGAGGCACTGGAGCAGGCGATTGCAGACCTAGATGCCCGCGTAGGCCAGCGGTGCGCGGCGAAGGAGGTGGCGGGCGGCAGAGAGCGGCAGACGAGCCTGCTGGGCCTGGGCAGGTGCTGGCTCAAACCGGATGAGATGCGGGGCCCGTGGTGAGTATCGGCCGGGGAATCCAACGCTGCCTACGCGGCCTGGCGCTTTGATGGCTCGAGCCTCGGGAGGTTTGCCGCGGAGAGTGCGATATATAGTAAGTTAGACTTCCACTTGACCGCTCGTTCACGCCGTCGTCGTTGGCTTCTTCCGTCTACATCTACCGCACTCTCATTCTCTCGCTGAAGCATCTTGTCGCTCGTCGCTCATCGTCTCTTCTCTTCCCATCACTCCAGCCTCGCCATGAGCCCGCCACTCAGCCGCTGGCGCCTAATAGTAGCCGGCCTAATCGGCGCCTGCCTCGGAGGCGCGCAAGCCGCGGCGCTGCCGGATCTGGAGGGCAGGTGCGAGACGTCGCCGAACTGCAGCAGCGACGCCAACACCACCATTACCATTGACTTCCGACGCCACGTACATCTCAAGTCGAACATCCGGCCCGTCATTGCCATTCCGGCCCACTCACTCGGCGTGGGCAACTTCCTCGCACCGTCGACGCCCGAGGCGCGCTGCGGCTCCCACATCTACACGACCGACTACATCCGGCGCACGCTCGACAGCGTCACGGCGCTCGGCGCGCAGAACGCGACGGCGGGCGACTCGGAGTTCCCACGGCCGTTTGTCGACCAGCCGGAGCTATCATCCTTCCCGCTCCTACGCAACGGCGATATCTTTGACGGAGGTGAGTTCGTACCCTGCGGCGTGCGCGCCCCGGACTCGCTGCTAACCCGCTCGGCCACAGTACAGAGCGCGCCGGGGCCCGATCGCATCGCGGTGCGTCTCGTGGGCAAGCGTCGCTACCGCATCCTCACCCTCGCCGAGCAGCCCGCCACTTCCGGGCGCGTGCTGCGCGACTACCAGAGCTGCGAGGATCTCTTGGCCGAGTCACCCGACGACTAAGCGCCCTTCATACACACGCACCTGCCGCTTTTACCTGGGATCTCGGGCGTTGGGGGGGGGGGGGGCTGGAGCCGAGGTGGGTTCGACCTCGTGGCTGGCGTTGGCGCCTTACTTCCCTAGCAAAGATAATGTAAATCTAATTCTGTCCCTTCGTGCCCTCGCTCCCGAACGTGACGAGTCTTTCCACCGTATGTTTGACCCTCCGGCCGCGCGCCGTGTAGTGATATCCACGACCCTCACGCCGTAGGCGTTGTCGCCGTGAGGACGCATCGGCCGACGCGCCTCTTCCAAGTCGGGAGGCATGGCACGGATGGCCGGCGCCTCTCGCAACACTGGCTAATCTGTGTGGCGAGCCTCCCATTTCCACTCTTCCGGCACGGCCTGGATTGAGAGCCTGGCTCCACTAGGCGTCAGAGGCTCGTAGCTCCATGGCGCTTTTACCGTTCTATGGTGCCCCGCCACCCGCTCTCTTCCAGCAGCCTGCAGTGATAGCCATGTCTCCAAACTCGGCCCCGGTATCGGTGTGGGGAGTGGGCGGCGTCGAGTCGCCGTTGCGAGATTCCACGTCCCCCCGCCCCACACCGACGCCTATATTCTTTGGCCTCAGCGATGATCCCCGACCCGCGCAGCCATTCCACCTCACAGCAGAGGGAGTGCGCGGAGCGAGGCTGGTCCAGTGTTGTCTCTGGTGAGGGAGGAGCGGATGGCCGGCGTGCGGGGAGGTTAAGCTTTGCAGAGGTCTCATTTAATGTGGACATGCCGCTTCCGCAACGGGATTACCGATGCAGCTTCGAGAGCCGGCGTGGATGCCATGGGGCGGAGCGCGAGCACGCTGGTGTCTGCCAGAGCGCCTCCGCCCGCCAACACGTGCCTGGCAGCGGCTTGTCTCGCATGTCGTCGCGCCAGCTCGTGCGCCTCCCGACTACGGCCGGGCCGAGGTGTGGAATCAATGGGGGTTTGCGTGGCCGCGGCGAGGGGCGATGATGGGACGTCTGCATCGCCCACGTCTGTAAGGCGGGCCATGACCTTGGCGAAGCGTATTCTGCCATCGCCGTGCCTCGTGCGGCAAGCGGCCTGGCCTTGGGCGAGCAGTCATGCGTTTACGGGCCTCTCCGTTGGCGGGGCGCCAGTGCTCTCATCTTAATATTATGGTTCATCGGCAGAGGCTCCCTAGACGCACCGGCTCGCATGGACCGCGTGACCAGCTGCGAATCCGCCGCGCTCGGGGCCAGGTGGCGCGCCATGGCGAAGTCGAGCTGATCCCTGCGCGCGCGCGCGAATGGTTGCCGTGCCGATTCCAAAGTGTATTTGGATCAGACTGGCCCCCCCCCCCCCGGCGTGCGCCTCGGTCTCCGCATAAACGGCCATGCTCGTGGCGCGCGCGGGGGCCAGCGCGCCGGTTGCCCTCTCCATCGATTTGGGTGCGCAGATGGTGCGCGTCGAAGTGAGAGTGTAATCGAGAGGGGTCGCGCTGCCCCGGAAACGCTCCCTCACCCGCGACTCAAACCGTGCTTGTGCGCCCAGCATCTAATTTGCCAAAATGCAGGCGGCGCCCTCGATGGCGACTGGCGCAGTACTTTTTGTGTAGCACGTCCGACGCCGTGGGTGAAGACTAGGCCGGCAGATAAGGTGGCGCAAGACAATTATGTTTGTCGTGGCGGGACTCGCCATGAGTGCGGATTTCGATGGGAACGTTGTCTGCCTGCCGACGTCGGGAAGTCTGCGTCGACTGAGCTGACCAAGACGACGTCGAATGAAAACCCAGACTTTCCTCGCCTCGTGCCACTCTCGGCCTGAGTCCTCGACGGCGCGAGCGTGTGGGTAAACTCAGCGTACGAGCCAAAGTAACGCTCGGGTCGGGGATGCCGTCGATAAAGCGCGCCGCTGCAGAGCCCTGGACTGTGGTGGGAAATGAGTGCAGACGCGTGTCAATCGGATGGAGCGTTTCCCAGCGCCAAGTTGACGCAAATTTCGCTGTGCCAAAGAAGTCGGCCCGCGAGGCAATCACTCAAGTACGCCGCCACGTCAAATGTCGCTCCCAACGAGTTCGTCTCCTACTTAAGTCTCATCAAGTTTACAAGATGGTACTCGCGATGGATCCAATCTCGACCGCCGCGTGGCCTTGAGTTTTGGCAAGGGGTTTGCGAATGGAGCGCTGCTGACACTATAAACACAAGCTGACGAGAGTTCCCCTGGGTGAGTAGCCACGGAAGAGGCTTGACTTGGGGTGAAGAATAAGCCGGCATAACTTCGCACTGGTGCTTGCAAATGAAATCCGAGGCACGAGTGCCCTTCCTCTATATTGAGTCATGAGTAGGTAGTCGCATACGCAATTAAACCCGGTGCAAAAAAATAGTCAGCACACGAGGCACAGAGTCTCGGACCTACAAGCCATAAACCAATTTGTTGCCCATCGGATACTTTGTCTCCATGATCGAAAAACTCGGCGGGGATGGTAGGGACTGTAGCGAGACGCGCAGCTCAAGGGCACGAAGATGGGAGAGAAATCAAGCAGACCTCTTCCCGAGCCATACATGTTACGGCATCCAGAGACGACGCTCAAGCAGACTTGGCTTGTGCATGAACGCACTCGAGACGAAATATGTGCCGATTGAACGCAGCAGAGTCATCGACCGCTCGCCCGGTCAACACGATGCAAATCAAAGGAGAGAAAAAAACCTTGGTAGGGCCCCAAGCAGTATTGCAATGCAGATAAGGAGTGAGCACATTGGTCTCCATTCTTATCTGTTCCAAAGGAAAGTCCCTGGAGTGATTAATCCAAAATGTCAAACATATGGTCTTGGCGTGTCCTCGGTGGGCAATGGGAAGAGGAGAAGTGCTACAAAAGGCAAAAGACAGCTCATTTGCGGCAATGATGAACAGCCCTGATGATATGGAAAGAATTCCAAAATGGATCCTGGCAAAAGGCTGGTTTGAACAATTCCGGCTTGCAGGAGAAGTAGAAATAGCATTGCGCGAAAAGATGAGACCATGTGGACAAGGATAAGACGGATTTCACACTGTATATACAGTGTGAATGCACTTCCTGTAGGAAACCTCACAAAACAAATAGACACGAGACTGACAGTTGTGAGGGGTTTTTACCGAATTTGCTTTCCTCCCGTGTGAATATTGTAGCTACATGTTCCTGCGTGGGCCCATCGGGTACCTGAACGGCCTAAATGAAATCAAATCAAAATATAATTGTCCTCTAATATACCTTCAGCCACAGGGGGACTATTCCCAACACCTGTCAGTGGTGTTTCCTGCGAACCTCCGGCTCTCACTCGAGAGTCTGCAGAGCCGAGAGTGAGTGACAAGGTGCTCACTTCCCTGACGATTCCCAATCGCTTTCGCCGTCTACTGTCTTCATCTCTCAACACACCCCCCTATCACCACTATTAGATCAAATGGTAGGGTCGAAGCCCTCCTTATAACCCGCTCGTGATCATGGAACAGAAGCCATTCCTTGGGTTTCCACGGCGTACCCAGCGCCCGATACAGCGATGGTGGATAGGATTAGGTTGACATCGACTGTTACAAAGAGTCGAGATGTAAATAAATATGCGCACCTCGTGTGCTTCCGGTGTCTAGGCCTCGCATGGCTGGGCCAGCAGGTTTTTGAGACTTTTCCCGCGCACGCAGTTTCCATTGCTACCATTTTCCTTGGGAGAAGGTTCCGTGGAAAAGGTAGCCCAATGCGACGGGTAAGGTCTGGGCTAAATGGCCATTCATCACGGGCAATGTACAGTCAGGCCCCTGTTAAGACGATCCTCGTTAAGCCGATATTGCCGTTTATACCATATTCTTTCCAGGACGGGCTTGGGTCCCATACATTTCCCGATTACACGATTATCCCTCTCCAACCTCTGAATATCGTCCTAACCAAGGTTTTTTAGCAGACTGCTGCTGGTAATGCCGGCAAAAAGGGAATCGCTGTAGAGCAACGACGTGCTCTGCGACGATGGGCCCACCGCCAGCTCCCAAACCCAACACCAAAACTGTGCATTGGGTGGTTCTCCGCTGAGTATGGCCATCGATTAAGCTAGTCCACAGTCTCCGAGTCCTTGAGCAAGGTATTATCCAGAACTGCAAAGTATCCTACAGACAGTACTGGCTCCGCGTTGTTCTACAAGCAATTGAAGAGGGTACAGATCCACAATCAAGTGGCCATATTCGACTAGCACTTCGCTGCATCCTACAAAGTTGGAATAACAAAGTTGCAAATACACGAGTCATACTTGCTTTCGGAAATCGACTCTTATTTCCAAGCCAATTGCGCTTCCTACGTCTATACTTCCGACTGCACTTTCCGAATTGTCCAATGAGGTGGTCCGGGCAGGAGACATACGAGATTCAATGGCATTAGACACTATTCTCCATCCAACCGCGGAGCAAGGGGATGGGAATATGATGCTTGACGAGGCAATGATCCTACAAGAGGTGATGGGAGAGTATTTGGGAGGACATCAAGACGAAGAAGAAGAGGTAGTGCGAGACGAACAGCCTTTGCGGACAGCAAAAGAGGCCGAAATGGCTCTGGAAGCGTTGATTGAGCATACGGCGGGTCAAGATTCTCTTGGTTCGAGCTACATGAGAATATTAGAGCGGTTAGAGATGGCAATTCGGAGTTTAAAAGAGGCATCAAAAGTACAAAGTAGCCTAGATAGCTGGATTAGGTAATCATATCCTTTTCAACGATATCCTCTACATGACGATATTCTTCATGACCCGATGACATCGTCTTAACAGGGGCCTGACTGTGTCAATTATCTTACGGGTAACGAAAGAGGATAGGTGCACTCTGAAGGTGTGGCCCGGGCCAGATAGTCACAGACTCAAGTAGTGCAATAAGATCATCACTCCCTTGTGCCCACGCCAGGCAGCCGCTCATGTATCTAGTGGGTCGCCTGAGGCACCACAATATTTCTCATTCCAACCTCTTTCCTACTCACTAGATCGGATGGTCGCGCACGTCCACAACACTCTATGCCTTCATTTCCAACATTTTCCGAGGTTTCCACATGGATACCGTTTGGACCGACGCGTAAACGAGCAGAGGTAGAAGTGCCTCTCAGATATGCAAACGTCTTTTGGTTGGTGGTGTATTCAGCCATCGAGAAACGACACATTTACATGTGTATGATTTCAATCCCCTAATTCCTATGCATAGGTTTGAAGCCCCCACTTGTCGACCTCTTACATCGCTCCGAAGAGATATCCACACCTGCAAATCTTGCCCTGGTGTTCCCGCACCCGCGGTTCTCTGGAGTTTCCCGGCTGCCATGCACCGCCTGTAGTGAGCCACAACCACAGACTCAGTAGGGTCACGCCGCCAAACTTAATTCGATGCCACGCCCGCAATTGCTCTTCCCTTGGGTGTTTGGAGGGGGAGAGAGACGGACGGGCGGGCAAGACAAGCCTCCAAATGCATGATCAGTGAATACACTCAGAGGCTACAGCGGTGGTTGAAGCGCGGATATTCGACCTGTGGCAGATGTGCTTGGCTATACATGTATGCCAAACACATCAATTCTTTGACTAAAATAAGAAAATAACCATAAATAAACTTGTCTCAAGCCCATCGAAGGATTCGCTTTGAAAAAAAGGCACAGGGCAGACTGCTTGACTCAGTGCAATGCTGGTTTTAGGCCGGAGATTGGCCAGCTCTCGATAGCCAAGTGTCGACGGTAAGAGTGTGATCATTTACCACAATCTACTGAATGTTTCAAACAGTGCGTGTAGAAATTGGACGTTTCTGACTCCTCCATGTCATCCAATGTTGAGCCGATGTTCCATCTACAGTTTGCAAGGCTTTCGCAGCGTGTCCCGAGAAACTTCAGCCAGCCGCCCGAAATCTCCAGAAGCCTATACTATTAGCAACTTGCTCTGTAGGTGAGCTCCGACCAAGCACATTTCCGGCCCGTCATCGAACCAGTATCTTCTACAACAGCCTGTCGAGAGTATACGACAAGGACTCTAATTCTACTTTGACCATCGAGTAAAGCCTGAAATGTCCAGTGTTACTTGTGTCCTCGCTTTCCTCCTGCTTGGTAGTAAATCTCCAAAGGAAACGAATCGCCTGGTATTAGTGGGGAATGAAGCAGTGAACAATTATGCCATGTACGAACCGCCACCGAGCCTTCTCTTCCCCAAGCCAAAAAACAAAGCTATATTGATGGCAAAATATCAAGCAGAACAAGAAGGAACATCAATCACATCTTACTGCTCATATATCCTTGATATGGCTAGCATTATGCGTGAAGTATCTGTGGACCTAACGAAGAAACCGCGAATTTTTGACCTAGAGTTCGAGGCTCACAGTGTCAGCTTCTCGGAGTGTTATAGCAAGATCATGAATCACTGGTACCTACATCAGAGACCCATTAGTTTAAAATTCATACAACTCAACTACCAGTGTACAAAAGCACACGTTGCAAAGCTGGCCGCAGAGGGAAGCGTGAAGGTTATAGGAAACTATAGATGTTTTGCCCCGTCCTACGACGGGAACAGAATTACCATTGATGCAGATAGCGAGACGGAATTAAGTCAAGACTCAAGCCACAGAGAGGCTTTCTATGGGGAAGAGATAAATGATATGGTGGATATACTCGTCTGGTATCAGGGCCATCTGCATGTATTCCGGGGCCAGTCAAGACTTGGGAGCTACTGGTATCAATTGAGCTCTATCGGCCACGAGGAAAATAATGGGAAATTTATCCACGACTTTATATCGAAGAATGTGGACTCTTTCCAGAACTTCAAGTCCGTGTTGGAGAAGAAGAAGTCTAGCTTTCAGGCAAGACCTGGGCGTACTACACATAGTGGCTTGCAGGAGATGCGCATCTCGATCTTCAAGCATCTGAAGATGAGAAAGTTTGTCCACCATAGCTTGAAGATGCTGATGGTCTCGGGCCGTGTGTACTGTCGTGATGGCTCGTTGAAGCCATTAGCCGGCGACATGGCCCAATTTCGACAGTGAAGTCGGCGAGGAAACATTCTGACGCGACCAGTTGCCACCTAAATCTTAGTAAAGGTTTGGTACAGATCGAGGGTAATTAGGCATGTCCCGTGGTTGAAAGGCTGTTTATTGAATCAAAGCAATCTATCCATTCTTGTCATACCTTACTATTGTTAACATTTCTCGCTTGATATCGACCCGTGCAAACATACCGTATAGTAGTAACCCATATTGACACCCAGGATTGCGATGGATAGCAGAGATTGATGGTGTTTATGGCAATGGGGGTTTGGTAACTGTGGATAGGACATGTGTTTATATATTGCGCACTTGACTCTAATATGATGATGCTCCGACTACACTCACAATGCCCATACCTACTCTGCGCTAATCACCCCTATCTACATTGGCCTTATTCTCTAACTGATATCTTTGCGTCCTTTGATGTCAAACGACAGGTCAGGATATTCTTCGTCTTGCTAGCCATAATCACGCTCAGAGCCATGCACTGACCAAACCTTTGACGATTATCATTAGTAGAGCTACTCTTGGAAAGTCAGGGCTGTGAAATACGTCGGAAGGCGAGGCTGATGGGTAGGCTCGAAATTGGTGCGGATGATCTATGGAGGAGAGTAGAGGCCGAATGCTTGATGGCGGTGGCCACTGGGCATCGCAGAGTGAGCCATCGTCTCGCAGCTGCGCCGCTGTTGGTTTTCGCAATGCACCAGTCTTTGGCCGACGAGGTCGGCTCTCAAGGCACCCTGCCCGGCGCCAACTCTCGTCGAAGCCGCTCTCAAAAATATGCGCATGCACGGCGAGGCCAGAGTAGGACTTGAGGGGCGGACTTGCGGGTGCCACGAGCCTCTCAGCCTGGATTATCTCGGGGCCCGGGCGGGTGCTGGGTGAGCCTCGATAACAGCGCAGACAGTCTCGCAGCCTAGGCTGCGAGACGCGCCGCACGCGAGGAGCCTCTCGATGGGGACATGGCAGATGGAACTACGACGTGCGCGAGATCACGGCACCTCGCCCACAAGAGAGGCGCTGGAGTGAAGTCTCGGCCATATGGCGTGGGTGGAGATTGCAGCGGGCTTGGTGCCACACACCTCGCGAAATATTCGTTCCGTCGCGCCGGGCGAAGGCGGGTTGGCTGTACGTGCTGACCTCTACGGACGTAGCAGCGAATATCCTCCGGGAGCCAGGTTCAGTCGGGTTTCGCGAGAGCGTCGGAGTTGGCCCACGAGGCTATCATTCACGACCCGCCCACCCACACCTCAGTAGGCCCGCCAGTCAATGACCAGACCTGCCTCGACCGTCTCTAGCCCCAGCCGGCCACTGAACCCACGCCGATACCCGCGCGCGGAAACAAAGCGAGGCGCACACATGTGCGAGGGAATTCTCTGGCATGCATGATGGAGGCATGTCTAGATAACTCAGGACATTCACGGATGAGGGCTGGCGGGGGTGAAGTAGGAGCCGGCATAACTTCGCAGTAGTGCTTGCAGATGAAATCCGAGGCACGAGTGCTCCGCCATCAAATCGAGTCATGGCCAGCTAGCTGCCTGCGCAATTGAAACTTGATGCAAACAATGGTCATATATCAAGGAACTCATGACCCCTCGGCCATGGAGGCTGTCGAGCGCATCCATTCAATTCCTTTACGCGACTGAAACGAAGTGCAGAAGGTGTAGTCACGAGCGCATCGACACCAGGGCCTACCTGATAGCCCCAATATTCCGACCTCTAAGAGAAAGTAAAATTCATATCCTGACTAACCACGTGTGGGAGAACAGTGTATTCCGTGATACGGTCGGCGAGCCAGCCACGATGCCTAATTCCTCATACTTGTGAGCCACACAATTTGCCGGCCCTAGACAATGCACTGTAAGTCGAGCCTGCTTTTCCAATAAGAACGGATACTAGCTTCCTACAAAACGATGATTAGCCCTGGTAACCATATGTTTGACCGAATCAACTCCATTTATTTACTTCGAATCACGCATTAAGGGCTTATCTGTACATGTATATCAACCGGCCAATTATTTTTCCTTAAAGCATGCTACCTTTCCCTCTACCCTTTCCATTCTCAAGGCATCAAATTGATTGTCTGAAGTATCTAATGCGCCATGTACCTGCAGTATATGCTTCCAAGCTAGCTGAATGTTGGATTTAGAGCTCTCCGGCGGACTGCGCGTCTCATGTTTTTCCAACTTGTTCTGCAGGGTTATTAACTTCTCGGAATTGTTCATGACAAGATCGAAGATTGCTTTTCCGTTGTTATTCTCCGTGCCGATCTTAGTGACGAGATACCACCAACCGGCATTTCTTTCTCTTCGCTGGAAGACATGAAGGTTTCCTTGATACCATACAAGTGCGTGCACTGGTCCTTTACCTTTCCCGATGAATGCTTGATATCCCCAGACAATATCCTTCAATTTTAGACGCAGATCCGTATCGATGACAGGCACATATCTAGTTAGGTATGGTGCAAAGCAATTGTAATCTCCAATAAGCCGTAGCTTGTTTTCACGGCCCAACCTTGTAATCTGTGACGGTGAGCATATCCTTTGTGTTAAAAGTATGTCCATTCCGATTGGCTTGATTTTATTTTTCTCAATTACTTTCTTCGTCTCCCACCATTCCCATATGGTATTTTTACACAGTTCGTATCCATCACCGCTTCTTTTAAAATCCAGGTCCTCAATCTTTTTCACCCTACTCAACTCCCCTTCAAAGGATTGGAAGATGCTAGATAAACCAAGAGTAAATGAACAGTAGAATGTTAGTAATGTATTCATTCTCGTCTTCCTGTATGGCATCATAAAAATTTCGTTCGTCTTGAGCACGGGAAATTCTTGTCCTTGTGTCATGTGAAAGAGCATATAGTTATCCTGAGGCCTGTTCCCTACTACTGCCATGCGGCTTCTTGGGTTTGGTGTATCTGGAATATTCAGGAGAAAGGCAAGCACGCAAATTATGCCCACCATTTCGGCGCAACTGAGTTGTTGAGCGAAGCTATAGTCTGATTAGTTGGAGGGAACATCAGTTTGCTGAGTTTTTCCGTGCATATTTTGTTTTATTAATAATAGCAATTTTTCAGATCGGACTATCTGAGTGTACCCGTTGAGTTTGACGGCAGGTCGAGTGTCACATGGATTATTGAAAAAGAATGAATAAAAGACTAGTCTAATTTTTCCATGAGCCCATCTCAGAATTTAGACAACGTAGCCGTTTAGAGCGTTGGATCCAGATGAAAAGTTGGGCTTGAAAAATATCGTTGACTTGTACTCCATGACGCAAGTATAGAGCTACCAGAGATTAAAAATAGCCCCCGTTGGCTCGCCAGTATCGGACAACCCACGAAAGGCCTTTTATTACATCTTGATTGAAAATGTCTCTAGTTCAATCAGGGGCGTACATTTAATCTTCATTTGGACTATGATTCAAGCCCTTGTCCCTGTTGTATAGATCATAATAAGTGTATCTATTTGAGTCTGAGCTCCCGTAATGTCAACTACCAGGGTTAAAACCGTTACATTCGAGGAGTTGGTTATTTTCGCAATCAAAACTGAAAAAGATGGGAGGCGGACAGGTAGATGTACTGAATGATCAAGGACAGGCACTAATGGTGACTGTTTTATGTTCGCATGAAGCGTGTCCGACTGTAGTGGGAAATTAGCGAGTATTCGTCGATTTGCCAGCCAGTCCCTAAGACATTCTGGGCGAGATGCAAAACTAGAGCCAAGGCAACGATCCTATCGATGACACGAGATAGCCGGGATTGTGACTCGGACTAGCCATAGGCCAGACCTTAGATGAATGAATATTTATTCATGACGGGCATAAGCCTCGCACTCACAGAGCATGACACGAAGAAGGCAACTTAGTTTGACTCTGGACCACTCATGTAGTGGATGCATTCGCTGCTACCGCTCGACACCTTAACCCCACTCAACCATTAATATCCACCAAAGGGAAAATGGGAAAAACATTTGGCTACCCTAACATGCTTTTGTCATCTTGTGTCTAGCCGTCGCGCGAGCTATGACTGTTAAACATATAATCTATCCATAACTCTGAGCGTGATGGCCAGCAAGACGAAGAATCTCATGACCTGTCATTCAAGATAAATGGGCGAAAATATTTTGATTAGAGAATAAGACCAATATAGATAGGGGTGATTAGCCCAGAGTAGGTATGGGCAGTGTGAGTGTAGTCGGAGCATCATCATATTAGAGTCAAGTGCGCGATATGTATACACGTGACCCATCCCTGTACTGAAAACCTGTTCGCGCTGTCCTTGACGAGCCTGGGAGTGAAATATTCTCCCGGAGCCAAGTTCAGTCATGTTCTACAATACCAAAGAAGAGAGAGATATTTATTGTATTACTTGAGTTTGTGAATATCTGGCCCGGGCCACACCTTCTAAAGTGCTCCTATCCTCTTTCGTTACCCGTAAGATAATTGATATATTTCCCGTGATGAATAGCCATTTAGCTCGGAATTTACCCGTGGCATTGGGCCACCTTTCCCCGAAACCTTCTACCCAAAAAAATAAAGAAATGCGCAAGTCCATCTATGTCTCCCTTCAGTTCTTCATACTCATAGACTCTGTAGGGACTTAGATTTAATTCTATTTTTTGTCTCCCTTCTTTGTAACATTCGAGGCCAACTTGATCCAATCCACCATCTCCGTATCGAGTGCTGGGTACGCACCCGAAACCCATCGGATGGCTTCTCCTCCATGATCAAAGGTTGGTAATGAAAAGGGCTCCGGCCCTGATATCTGTTCTGATCATGGTTAGCCTCATGATAGAGGTTTATTTGTTATTTCATTAGCGTGCTAATTACAGTGACTACCGTCGCACTCAGGGTCGGATGGTGTAGCGGTACACCATCCGGGCCGGTCTTCCAAGTAGGGTCTGGATAGCCTGAACATCTTTCCCACCTGAGACAGAAGATCGCTGGTTCGACTCCAGCAGACCTCACCTTACTGAAGTAAGCTACATTGATGATGGTGGCATGTCTGGATAACCCAAGGTTTTTTGAGAGGTTTCCCTTGGGTGAGTTTCACGGAGGGCATAGTTCGACAGCGGTGAACAAAAAGCCGCCTTGTCACAGCCGTAGTGAGACTTGCAAATGATATCTGAGCCATGATGTTCATCACAACTATATCATCCTTGTATCTGACTGAAGTCAACACCTGCATGGGCCAAAAAGGCGCCAAATCAGGACAATTGAATAATTTATTTATTTACCGTCGCACTCCTAATGGAGCTTGAGCACGGGTGGGGCCGGGCTGGATCAGGTTAGCTACCATTAAGTACATCTACCTTGGACCACCTCAGACTTCACCCATGTGTTGAATCATGTCAAGCCCAACCGTCCAGAGAACCCTATTTTGACGCGCCGAAGCGCAAATTCCTCCTCAGCCTCGGGCACCACGCGCCCGAGCCCTTGACACCTTCGCTATCTGAAACTTTTTCCTCTCATTCGGTCCCGAAATTGGCTCATCTCATCCAGTCGCCCACAAAGGCCTCCTCGGCTTATATTCCCTCTTTTCCTCCCATACAGCATCCATTTGTCCTTCAGCCAGCCTAGTCAGGCCAGAAGCTTTGTATAATGTCCACCCGTCCGGCCTTGCCCCGTCACTGCCGTACCCCTAATTGTGGAGGTCGAAAACGCGAATCAGAGCTCAATACCGAGGCACCGGTGCCCCAGCCTTTGTCGAACGCTCCAATTGGTATGCCGGCGAAATGCCTCATGACAGAGTTTTTAGGGATTGTTTTAAGTGTTGTGATCTAACGCTGTTCAATCTGCGGACTTTGTGGTGTGCAGCTATTATATCTCACGTGATGGAACGCGGGTGCGTAGTTACTGAAGGGGACTGCCCACTGGCCAATCTTTTTCTGGAAATATGTAGGACTCAGCGTCTGATAAAGTACTCTTTGACGAATTGGATACGGTTGCAGAAGATCTTGGTTTACCGCTAAGCTGCTGGTGCAGTTAGAAGAGCTTTCTTTCGGTAGGGCGATTGTGACGGGAAACCCGAGTTGGTTATGATTATGTCGATTTAATAAACGGTATAAAGAGGGAAGAGAAATCTAGCTTCAACTAACGGGTATTTATAACATTCAGCCCCTCAGTGATTGTCTATACTGATTTCTTCACCCTAGGCCGAATACTTGCCGCCCAGCCACATATTATCGAGAATCACTACGCTGTGACACTGATCTGGTCCCTTGGCTAGTAGTGCCGTATCTCCCAGTTTCCTCTATCATTTCCTTAAAGTCTTACAACATGAATCCTCAACAATACGCTTAGGTATCCACATAAGCTTAGATAACGGACAAACCATAACAGCGATAGATATGCCAAGTGTCCTATCCAAGAACACTGTGCTAACCACGCTTCAAAAATTGCCCTTCCAACTATTTGCGACCGACCCCAATTATCTTATAATTAAATGATTAAGAATCAATACCTCAAGCGCTTCGATTAAAGTATTTATCAGCCAATTTGACATACTAGGACAAGAGTTACCAAACTCTTAAATTTGGCCAGAGACTCGAGAACAAATTTCGGGGAAAGCCCAAGTTTTTGAACAACAACAATTGTCAACAGCCATCAATTAACATAAACTTTTAACCACCTATATTTAAGATATACCTCTAACCCCATTCAAATTTTCAGCGAAATTCAATGATTTTTAGCCGAGTATTAAGGGTTGAAAGATTGAAGAACCAATCTTGCCACAAACAGCGTCACTGGTCAGAGAGGGCTGCACTATAAGAAAAATTTCCATTGGTGCAACACGTGTTTCGCGTCTATTTAAGCGTAAAACGCGTCGTTTTCGAGTCATTCTAGGACCCCTACACCTTTTCTCTTTTGTCGTATTCTCCGTCGATGAAATGGCCGCCCTGCAGGGCCTGTCAATCAGCTCCGTATCAGCCTACTAGGCACCCCAGAAGGAGCTAAAATCTTAACTGAGTGGCTGGCACAGACACAGTTTTTTGAAAACATTTGTCCTCGATGAGGAAAATACTTTATACTTATTCAAACATAATAAATTTGGAAACATCGAGGTAAATTAGGAAAGGCATGGAATACTGGCCATTTATTTAGCATGAACTAGAGGAAGAGTTGTATATCATTCTGCTTCAAAGCGTAACTTTTTCCTGCCTGCAGTTTGAGATAACGCAGTACAGGATTATAATTCGTATCCTTAGGTTAGACTTAGTCAAGTCCTAAACTCTAGAGCTCTGGCTCTAGAACACTTTGTCCCGAACGGGATAGATATCACTTGCTCTAGGGTATATGATTACCGACGTAGACGTTACATCAAATCATCATCGAGTCGTTTGAGGAAAAATAATTTCCCTGTAGTCACGTGACTATTTCAAAAAATTAACATAAAAAAACCTCGGACAATTCTAAAAATTTATTAAAATCTTAAATAAATTATAAAAAGAATATAAAGATAAAAATTAACATCAAGAAGAAAATTTGACCTAAGCTGCAACGATGTCAGTTTTTCTGCATCAGATTTTAATTGCGTATGCAGCTATCTAGCTATGACATAATATCAAAGAAAACTACAAAATAGATGACTCAAAATAATGAAGAGTACTCATGCCTCGGATTTCATTTGCAAGTACCACTGCGAAGTTATGGCAGCTTTTTCTTCATCCCAAGTCAACCCTCATCCGTGAATACCCACCCAGGGGAACATCTCAAAAACCCAGGGTTATCCAGACATGCCTTCATCATCCTCTGAATTTCCTCCGCACGAGATGTAGTCTAAGGTGTCTCCTTCCCAAGTGGAGTAGGTGCCTAGGCTACTCAAACTATACCGGAGAACGCCACCAGGAGGCGGACCACGACACCTTCCATCGTTTGCATGTTTTTATAGTGTCAGCTGCACTCTCGCAAGCGAAGTCTTGGCGCGCACAAAGCTCAATTCGTAAAACTGCTTGCCAAAATTCAAAATTACACGCCCGTCGAGATTGTTTCCATCCTCCGTGTCATCTTGAAAACTTGTTCTAATCCATCTCACATCTATCCCGAAGAATTGTCTCCAAGATTTGTGCGCCGCGCTTTGTTTCCTCCGTCGGGTGTGAATATTGGCGTGGGCGTGTGTTTGGCAGCTAGCTGAGGCCAGAGAATAGTTGATGAGAGGTGTGGTCATTGAAACGAGGATGTACTAGGTCGTACTTATGAACTTGATGAGACTTAGGTGCGAGTCGAACTCATTGGGAGCGAAAATTTGGCATAGCGGAGTATTTTGAATCATTTCCTTGTGGGACAACTCTTTTGGTATAGCAAAATTTGACTGAACTTGGCTCTGGGAAAATATTTCACTTCCAGGTGTCACGGCGTAGAATAGGCACAAGTGAAAGTACAGCTTGTATGGCGATTATTCAATCTGTCGAGCGAATACTAAGCTGGAGAAGAATAGAAAGGAACAGAATCTAATTACAAAAAGCCCTGAGGCTATTCCTATTCGGGCGGGTTTCCACTAAATTGCCGCGCACGTGCTTCTTCCCGCATCAGCCATTAATCTCACCTCCTCCATCCACGTAATCGTATATCATGACGGAGCGGAATGCCGTGCCGTGACATCACCCCCTCCTCAGCCTTCGATTGTCCCAAATCGACTAATTTCGGCGGCGGCGTCGGTTGTCACGACCTTGGTTGGTCACCATGTTATCTTCCGGATGTTCCTCACCAAATCTATCATGTGCGGCATCGTCCAACCACGTAGCGAGGCGTCGTGGTGGCCCTGGCAATTCGGGGTGCTCATTGTGGAACCTTTCTAATATGAGGGGTGCGTTCCGAAAGTTGGCAGCCGGATACCATTCCTCGTCTGCGTCCCAGCCTTCCCATTGGACCTTGTACTGTAGCCGATTGCGATACAGCCGCGCGTCCAACACCTTCTCGATCTCCCATTCTAACTCCCCATTGACCTCTTCTGCCGGCGGTTCTGGATTGGCCTGGCCGGGCAACGGGTTATCTGGATCTTTGCGCAGTCGGTCTGGTGAAAATACAGGGTGTATTTTCCAAGAGGCTGGTAGTTGTACGCGGAATGAATGCCCTTCTTTGGCAATGATCCGATATGGTCCCACCATTGGATTTTCCAACTTATCCGACGGTCTCGTAGTTCTCCAAGCACCGCGCCGGATATATACTTTATCTCCAACGTCAAAGTCTACTTCTCGGCGATGTTTATTGGCTTGAACACGCTGTTGTTCCTGTGAGCGTTTAATGCTCTCCTTAGCATAATCCAACGCGCTGCTGATCCGTTTAAGCCACTCCGCGGCCTCGTCCCGATTCAGCTTCTCTCGAGGGGTTCGTGGTTCCAGTCGCTGATTCCAGTCAAATTCTAAACGCATTTCGTAACCATAGTCAATCATTGATGGCGACAATCCCGTAGATTCATTTGGAATAGCTGCCGCAGCAGCATCTAGAGCGGGAAGCAGCTCCGCCCAATCGTCTTGGTGGAAATTAACAAATGGTCGCAGTCGCTGATCAATGATCTGGTTGATAATTTCGGTCTGACCGTCTGTCTGCGGATGTTCTGCCGTAGATAGCTTAAGTTTCACGCGCGCTAACCTTGATAGCTCGTCCATGAAATCCGAAATGAATTGCGGACCGCGGTCGCTGGTAATGGTCTTCGGTGCGCCACGGAATCGCCAGACGTAACGGTAAAACAAGTCTGCAGCAGTCTTTGCTGTAGCACTTTTAGTGGTTGGGATGGAGATTTGGCGTTTAGACAATCTATCAACAACTACCCAAATGTTATTAAACCCTCGTTTGTCTGGTACCCCTACATCGTGGAAATCCATCGATATATCATCCCATGTACGTTCTGGGATGGCTAAAGGCTGTAGTAAGCCCGGTGTCTTATCTCTAGGCTTATGCGATCGTCGGCAGACATGACAGTTCTTCACATAACGCTCGATGTCTGCTGCGTATCGTGGCCACCAGTACCGGTCGCCAATTAGTTTCCTCATTTTGTTTCGTCCTGGATGAGCGGTGGATGTAGATTCGTGGATCATCTTCAACACTTGAGTACGGAGATTGTCTTTGGCTGACACCACCACGCGTCCCTTATGAAGCACCAACCCGGTAGGTTCCAAAGAATAAGGCTCTTCCCGCTGTCGTGCTTGCCGGCGTAGATCCTCGAGATCGGGATCCGCTCGGTTGGCCATAAACGTACGATCAATAGTATCCAGATCCTCGTCGATGGGCGCTAAAACCTTGCTGTCATGCGGCAACATAACTTTCTTTTGAGGGAGGAGGATTTTCGTACGTTCCAGTTCTTTTGCGGCTTTTTGTGTAGGGGTAAGTTCTTTCTTGCGAGATAACGCGTCCGCCAGGATATTTTCCTTGCCTGGCCGGTACTGAAGGTCGAAACTGAATTGCGATAGCACCTCTGCCCATCGGATTTGCCTATCGTTGAGCAGCTGCTTCTGACCAAAGTATTCCAGAACTCGGTGATCAGTCAGAATCACGAAAGGCTCCCAGGCGCTGGTGAGCTCTGCGCGCCATTCCTTCAAGCATTGGATGATAGCCAACAGCTCCTTATCGTGGATCTCATAGTTTGCCTCCGGACCAGTCAAGGTTCGGGAGTGAAAAGCCACAGGATGCCACACGCCATCCTCCTGCAATTGACTGAGTACTCCTCCTGTTGCTAAATCCGAACAATCGGTCTCTACACGTGAAGGCTTTTTCTGATCAAAGTACAGTAAGATGGGTGGGCTAACCAATTTCTCTTTCAGGGCAAGGAACGCTTCTTCAGCTTGCTCGGTCCATTGGAACAACTGGCCTTTTGGAATTGCCGTCAGGTTGTACAACGGCTTAGCAATCCGGGAGAAATTCTCAATAAAGTTACGGTAATAGTTGCAGAACCCCAAGAAGGATTGAATGGCAGTCTTGCTAGTAGGTCTCTCCCATGCGCGAATACTTTCCAGCTTCTTCGGGTCTGGCAGGAGTCCGGAAGTGTTAACAATGAAGCCCAGAAAATTAACAGATTTTTGATTAAAGCGGCACTTCTTAATGTCCACCTGCAGTCCAGCTCTGTCCAAACGTTGAAGGACCTCGCGTACTTCTGCGACGTGTTTACTTTTATCTTTAGAGTGGACGCATACATCATCCATATATGCGGAAACGTAACGTGCAAGCAGATTGCCTAGGACCGAATTGATATATCTTTGGAAAGTGGCCGGGCCACCTGACAGACCAAAAGGTAACACGCGGTAACGGTATTGACCGAATCGAGTACGAAACGTAGTCCATCCCACGGAGTCTGGATGCATCCGGATACGGTTGAACGCATGGATGACATCTAGAATGGTGAATTTCTTAGAACCAGCCATCTTGGCTAATGTCTCACCAATGAGGGGCAGAGGATAGCGATCTTTCCGCGTGTGTGCGTTTAATTTCCGGTAGTCTACACAAAATCGAAGGTCACCATTCTTTTTCTTGACAAACAAGACCGGGGAATTGAATGGAGAATCGCTGGGTTCGATGAACCCGTTCGCCAAGTTCTCCTCGATGTAAGCGTGTACGGTATCTAGCTCTTTCTGATTCATTTTATAGAGGGGAGCTTGCTTGAGCTCAGGCTCGCTATCCAGATTAATCTTATGGTCGAACTCCCTATGCGGCGGCAATTCATTTGCGCGTCTTTTGGAGAAGACATGGGCAAGGTCATGATATTCAGGAGGTAATTGGGCCAACAATTGTGTCCTCTCTTCTTCTTCAGTGAGCTCCGCAATATGCGCAATATCGGTACCGTCGCAAGCGGTTTCCATTTCTACGAACCAGCATTGGTCTTCCCCTTCAATTGTCCCAACCTCGACGGCTGAAAGCGTAGGTGTGTCCATTTCGTCTAGACCAAGATCCTCTTTTTTCTTATCGTAGACTTCTTGTCGCTCCTGCAGTGTAGGCCGGGGAGTCAGAATAATTGAAGGGGTCGCCGGCGCTTCTGCTACCATTTCAGGGCGTTTCAATATCTGCTTCGGAATAAAACGTGGAGATTTTTTAGCAGGAGGTTTGTTGATTTCTAGAGGGGGCAGTTCAATCAGTCGGTCACGGCGGTTAGCGTCCCACTGATGATCATTGCGATCTTCTGGCCACCACAGCCGGTGTCGCACGCAGTCTGGGAGTACGTCATGATAGGCCAGCCACTGTCGACCGAGGATCACATTGTTCTTGTTACCAAGTGTGGTAGCAAAGAACGGCATGTTGACTCGGTGCGAATCTATAGTCAGTGTCATCACATAGGCATGGCGTAGAGGTCGGGAGGACCCGCCGTCGAAGCCTCTGATAGGGAGTGGATGACGGAGATTGTAGCGCGTCATCTTAATCTTACTATTTCGGTACCAATCACGCAGTTGTTTACGATCTGCGAAGGCATATCCATTAGCGCCGGTATCAATGAGGGCAGAGATTGGAAATTGCGAATTGTTTTTAGTTTCAAGAGAACAATCTATAACTAGTGGCCTTCCGCCAAACAAATTTTCCAAATCAATGCCATTTACTCGATACGTGTTATTCTCTAGGAAGGCGACTTCTCCTAGAGACAATCTTTTCCCTCATCGGAGCTCATGGTGAATTCCGATCCAAATACTTCAGCTTCCTCCTTCTTCTTCGCATCCACCTCGTTGACTTTAACAGTAGGACACGCGTTAGCGTAGTGACCAGTCTTGTGGCAATGGAAGCAGACACCAGCGTTTCGGGCCAAGACTTTTGGCTTTGGCGGACCAGATGCTCTTGGAGGTGCAGTACGGGTGTGTTCCGGCGGGAGAAGTGGCTTCTTATACCTGTCCTTGCGTTGTTGGTAGCGAGCGGCTTGATCCTCCGATTTGCGCGCTAATTTCAGGTGTGGTTCGATCTTCAAGCAGTGTTGAGACATCTCCAAGGTGGATTCAAAATCCAATCCGGCGATAACATTTTGCAGCTTGGGACTCATCTTTTCACGAAGTTCATCCATGCGGTCTTCGTCTCTAAGTTGTAATTGAGAAGCGAAGGTCAAGAACTTAGTGAAGAAGGCTGAGAAGCTGTCATCCCCTTGTCGGAGTTTCTTGAAGTTGGCACGAGCTTCGGAGCGCTTCTGTCCTCGGGTCTTGCCGTAGGCTCCTCGCATAACTTCGACGATGGACATCGCAACAGTGATGTGGTTGACGCTTTCTGGCTCGAGGTAGGGTTTGATAAATTCCTGTGCGTCACCACCAATAAACCCCAAGAGGTAATTAATCTTGTGGTTTTCATCATCGAAGTAGATCGAATCGCCGTTCAACTTGCGCTTAACAGCGTGTTCCCAGTTTTCGAAAGTAGGATTATGAGAACCAGTGAAGGTGGGTGGGTTCTCAATCTTCTGGCGGTAACGGAGTCGCTTAGCCTGTGGGTCACGGACCTCTTTGTTGCTTGGTGGCGTCTCTGAGGCCTCACAGCCGGCGGCGTCTTTCTCAAAAGTGTTATAGGTAGCAGATCCTCGCACCGACTTGGATTCCTCCTTCTGCTTACCCTTATCCTTGGCTTTGAGATCTAGAGTGACCTCTGCAAATGCCCCCTTCCAGCGCTCAGCTTCCTCCGCCCAGGATTGTGCCAATTTCTCTGCCTCTGCCTTTTGGTCCAGTGTATCTCGAAGGTAGTTGCTGATGTTGTTGGCGCGATCAGCTAGAGCGGTACACATAGTCTTGAGGGTATATTCGTGACGTTCTTGATCAGTCTCCTTCTTGACTTCGGCAGCGCGGCGTTCGTTTCTCTTGATATAATCTTTGTCCAACATTTCAAACGTGACTTGCTGATACCATGGCACATCAATCTTTGTAGTTTGGTCCTCCTCTTCCCCAGGTGCGCGGGTGGCGTACACCGAGGTTGTGAAATCTTCCTTCGGCCAATCTCCTGGCATTTTCTAATGTCCTTTATTAGCGAGGCAATTAGTCGATGACTGTCCAGATAATCGTGAGCGAAACGCTGTCCACAGATTACTGAGTCTGAAATTAGTGTTTTACCTCTCTACAGAGGTCGCGTTGAGTAGTTTGGGGAGCTTAGTATTATGTCACGGCGTAGAATAGGCACAAGTGAAAGTACAGCTTGTATGGCAATTATTCAATCTGTCGAGCGATTACTAAGCTGGAGAAGAATAGAAAGGAACAGAATCTAATTACAAAAAGCCCTGAGGCTATTCCTATTCGGGCGGGTTTCCACTAAATTGCCGCGCACGTGCTTCTTCCCGCATCAGCCATTAATCTCACCTCCTCCATCCACGTAATCGTATATCATGACGGAGCGGAATGCCGTGCTGTGACACCAGGCTCGTCAAGGACACCACGTACAGGTGTCCAGTCTTGCTCTCCACAATGTCAGTTTACACTTCACAGTCACTAGAAATTGATAATCGATCCACTTATGACCTAGCTTCTCCTGTTATGGACATTGACCTGAATAACTACCAGTCAACTGGTACCCAAATGGTTGTACACTCCAACTTCACATCACAGGATGATTTCCTAGCACTCATGTCAAGTTCAAAGAAACCCAAGCTTTTAAACATTGATGAGATAATGGAATTTAGCAGTGACCCCATTGCTGGCCCATCAAATCAATATCAGATAAAGACAGGAGCCCCATGTTACACAGAACCTAATCCCTCAGTCAAAGTGGAAGGCAAAGACACCCTTGCTTTATCTTTATACTCCACCCCACAAGTTGAAACCAACCACAGCACTGAATCCACCAAATCTGTACTCCTTCAGGCAAGGGACCGTGTAATCAAGGCATTTAACATTACAAATGACCATATTGATCAAACTCGACCACTTGATCTCCTTGAAGCATTTAGAGAATATACTGAAAAGGAAAATATAAGCAAGGAATCCAACATAATAGCATCACAAGTGTCACGGATCAAGGAACAGGCGCTAGTGCAACTATGTGGTCGATAGTATGTAAATCATCATTCTGAAGAGAAAACTACTTCAGTCTCTATCTATACATATATATACATTGTCTATGTGTTTGAGGCACAGTCCCTCCGTCTCGGTTCCAATGGGATTCTTCACATGTGTTGACCCTACTTGTTGTAACATCTCAATGTGTTGTAGCTGTATGGTCCAATACTGCTGCCCTGCCAAACTAGATGCCAATGCCATGATATTCTGTTGAGTGGCATCATATATCTGCGCATTGATGTCGATCAATCGTGCACTACCAATGTCAGGCTAGGCTCATGTTGGCGAAAATGCGCTACAGGGACCAATCGGCTTACCAGCCGTTACAATAAGTGGCTAATTTAGAGACTGAAACAAGGCAAGGGCCCTGAACAAATGTGTGCCACCAGCAGTACTTTTGCAACAAAACAGATGCCCAGGACTTAACAACCAAAATAATCCAATTCAAGCTTCAAACCAATAAGCTTCCATGGCTTCAATAGTTGCAACAGGGGTAGGTCAGTCTAGTGAACCTTTATAATGGAAAATAGTAGAAAAGAAAGGATAGCCACGAAAGCCACGTCCCCAAGAGCCCTCCAAATTAAGGAGCAAGATAATTCGAAGAGTCATCCTAGTACAAGATCCAGAGGCAATCACCAATTTCACCCCATTTCATGCAAGAAATAAAACCAATCAAATGTTTGCATCAAATCGTATTAAAGGACCAGTGGTGAATACAGTTTTGAAGACATAGAATGAGAATGTTGCCATTACTACTACAGGAATACTCTGCTGACTTTTTCCTGGAGAAGAAATCAATCTGGGAAAAAATTATACCATTTACAGCTGTGCAAAAAGATTAGCCATGGTACAAGGTAATTGCCCATGGAATATCCCTAGCTGACTTTGGCAATGAATATGGAATGGAGATGATAAAATCAGAGATCACTACCTTCAACAAAGGACTGAACCTAATTGAAATGCCTCATTTGATATCTACCAGAGAAAACCGACAGATCAAACAAACAGGATCAGTGGCCAATGCCTTTGCCACACAAGAAGAAGCTAAAAGAGCCATCCGGATCAGACTCTACATTGCTGGGATAAGCTCCAGGGTAATAAAGTTTTACAATGTAGCTCAGATCACCCAGTACAATAAATGTCAGGCCTTTGGACATGTTGAGAGCTATTGCCGACGCAATGCAGCCTGCAAACTATTTGGAGCACGAGACCATAGCACGCAGCAGCACTACTGCAGTGTCTGCAAATCTAAAGGAGTCTAATGTAGTCACCTGACTCAAAAGCGTGCTAACTGTGAAGGAGACCACATAGACAATTCAAAAACCTGCCAGGTGTGCCTGAGCATTTGAGATAAGGCTGAAGATATTGAACTATAATGCCTGACACACCAGATATTAAGGTCCTACAGATAAACTTGAACAAAAATAAATTTGCAACTGATAGTGCCTTGCAAAGGGCAATAGAACTAAAATTTCAATAGTAGCTGTTCAAGAACCTTGGCTAATTCCACATGAAAGAATATAGCCAACTTTCTCAAATACTAGATCAATCAACCATCAAAGTTTCATCCAAATCTTCCTAAAATCACCATCAAATCAAAGACCCCGAACCATGATCTATGCTGCTCTTCAGCTGGGTCCTAAAATCAAGCTTTCCTGCCACTCCCCCCAAGATCCCTATCACGGTTTCGAGGGACAGGTGCTGGGGCAACTATCTGGTCGATGGTAGTAAATAAAAATTCTAAGGAGAGGACTCCCACTACATCTATCTAATCATATATATACTTGAAAGCCTTCTATCCACCGAGGCTCATCCCTCACCTTTTCCTGAGCTATGGGGCTCACCTAGTGTTCTAACTATACCTATAATATAGCACTATTGCATTGTGGTCCAGAGGTATTGTACTCAGTCTCGTGTATTTCCAGTTAGTTTAAGCCTATTGACAGGTGTTGCAGTGCCGAGTTCGATGCCACGTGAATGCCATGCAAGTGCCGACACAAAGGTATTGTATTGGGTGGCTTCGTACATTAGCGCATGGGTAGTGGTTAATAGCGTCACTCGAATCAGGCCTAAGTTGACCAACATAGGCTACAGGGACCAATCGGCTTAATAGTCACTACTGTTGTAATTTTAACAGTCCTGCACCTGTTACCCTAGCCATGCAATATCTTGTTCTCGTTACTATTTGTTGACAAATATGCAAGGCCTTCTCTTACACTTAGCTAGCTTGGGTGCCTACTAATAGTAAAGACATACTCACACCTTGATAATGACGCCAAATTGGGACTATGGCGCATATTCTGGTTATTTTCTACATAAGTTCCACTAGGGATAATTCCTGTATATTTCTAGTAGCCTCATCCTTCAGAAGTCTTCAGTTCATTGCGTTTACTGAATATATCTGAGGGTCATATTCTTACCCACTTCGTATCAACCTACCAAGCTTTACTTAAAAAGCTCAATTCACCTGCTTCTCTACTCGACGACCACTCTTCACTTCCCTCCACCGTTTCAGTATTCTCCTCTCACGATCCATATCCTTTCAACAGTTACAACCCCGACCTCCAAGTTTTAGACGTTATTGTTGGAAATAGGTCAATTATGTTAATTAATCTACACGATCAAACACGTGAAAATGGACCAACCATCCAAGCTCTCTCTCAATACCACCTACAAAATAAAAGCACACTATCTCTAGGAGATTAGCTCCAAGGAAGCCAGGAAAACCAGAATGCCACCAGCCAAAAGCATACCGTGTGATCTCGCTCCTCGATGCCCGGGACTGGATCACAAGATCGAACTCAAAGATAAAAATAAACACCAAAGCTCGCGTGTGTATAAAATGTCCGAGGCTGAGGACAAACTTCTCAAAAGCTATCTCAAAGATGGCACCGAACGAGGATGGATTAGGAAAATTAAATTACCTTGCGCATCGCCAGTAATATACAGACCAAAACCCAACTCCAAATAGCTACGTCTTTGCGTTTATTACTGTCAACTAAACGCAAATACGGTCAAAAACGTATACCCACTACCGCCATTTGACGACTTCGTTGCAAAACTATACGGTGCAAAATATTTCACAAGGTTGGACCTCCGTAACGCTTTCCACCTACTTCGCATCGCCGAAGGCGACGAGTGGAAAACTGCCTTCATCAAAAAATACAGGCTTTACAAATACCAAGTAATGCCATTTGGTCTCTGCAACGCTCCAGCATTATGGCAAGCTTGGATGAATGATATTTTTAAGGACCTTGCAGAAAATTTAATGTGTTACCTCGATCATATCTTTATCTTTGGAGCCACAAAAGAAGAGGTCATCGAACGAACATACAAAGTTCTAAATATCCTCCGTGCAAATAATCTGTTCATCAGACTAGAGAAATCGGAATTCGAAGTCACCACAACGAAGTTTCTTGGGTTTATTCTTCAGCATAACGTGGTCACGATCGATCCATTTCGCGTCGCACTAATCACCGAATGACCCGCCCTAGTCCCGCTCAAACAGGCACAGTTATTCCTCTGTTTTATCAATTTTTTCCGCCGGTTTATTCTCAAGTTTTTGGAGATCGCCTATGGCCTCACTACACTCACTCGCAAATGCCAGATTCAACGAAGATTTGTGCTGGGCGAGGAAGGATTACAGTGTTTCCTTGCACTCCAAGGCGCCTTTCGAGACTCTATAGTACTTCATCACTGGAATCCAGACCTAGCCGCCATCCTTGAAACTGACGCTTCGGACTACCCCATTGTAGGAATACTGTCCCAGATTGTAAACGGAATCAAACTCCCTATCGAGTTTTACTCTAAGAAACATTCTCCCGAAGAAAGCCGCTACGCAACATCCGACCAAGAACTGATGGCTATTGTATTTAGTCTGCTGCACTGGCGC
Source organism: Blumeria hordei DH14 (assembly GCA_900239735.1). Classification (NCBI taxonomy): domain Eukaryota; kingdom Fungi; phylum Ascomycota; class Leotiomycetes; order Helotiales; family Erysiphaceae; genus Blumeria; species Blumeria hordei. The sequence goes on along the minus strand of OENG01000024.1, from coordinate 2,212,193 downwards.
CAATACCTCGAAGGAGCAAGATATCAAATCACTGTATACTCGGATCACAAGGTTCTCCAAACTTTCAATACTACAGCGAATCTAAGCCGCCGCCAGGCAGGCTGGTACTCCAAGGTCAGCCATTTCGACTTTGTTATCAAACAGGTTGAAGGTAAGAAGAACCCCGCCGACCTGCCTTCACGCCGGGAAGATTACAAACCATCCCCAAATGACCCTCTTACAGATGTTCACCCGTTTCTTCGTCTAGCTGCTATAGCACAAGTTCCATCAGATCTATTCAACGCCCTCGCATCAGCCACAGAAATCGACGACTTCGCCAAGACGATCGACCAAAATTCCGAGGAATACAAGAACGTTAATGGTTTATTAATCTACAATAACTCCCAAGTCTATGTTCTCCCACAGCTTTGTAACTCCATTCTCGACATATGACACGACGCAACTCTTGCAGGTCACCAAGGCAGACATCGTACACAAGAAAAGTGCTCCCGAGATTGGTTATGGCCAAATATGACAGCTGATGTTAAATGTTACGTTCAAGGTTGCCGTATTTGCAGCAAAACTAGAGACCCACGTCACCGTAAATATGGGAAGTTATCACCACTGTCAGTCCTAGAGTGACGTTGGTCACGTATCTATATAGACTTCGTGACTGACCTCCCAACAACCACTAACAGAAATAATGCATTCTCACTATTTTCGACGTGTTAAAAAAATGGACCATTTTATTCCCGTAAAACTTAAAGCAAATTAAACAGTTAACGCACGTACAGCCGTAGAAAGCTTTCGTCGTGAATGTATACTACTGCACAGTGTGCCTAGAATGATTGTTTCAGATTGAGATACTCGATTCCTAAATAACTTTTAGGCTGCAGAAACGGCTCGACTCGGCATCCTACAAACACCCACAACATCATATCATACTCTCGCAAGCGGGCAAGTGGAGCGACCAAATCAAGTAATCGAGGCCTTACTCTGAGTATATTGCAACGCTGACCAGTCAGATTGGGATCTCTGGATAGATACCTGTGAATTTGCCTATAACAACTCAAAGTCCTCCGCTACAAAAATGACACCCTTCTTTGCAACCTACGGCTATCACCCACGACGTCAATCACATCCTGATTCACCAAACAACGACAGCGACACTCCATGCGTGGAGAGTGTGACGGCTTGTAAGCCGGTAATTGCCTGTAGCCTGCGCTGTCTAACGCAGGCTTAGCATGAAACTAGGCAGGGACTATTCTTGGAAGCAGGGTCTTACAACTTGGCAAACACCTCCAAGAATTGGGCACAACAAGGGGATACGAAAAGGGATACGAAAATGGATACGAAAAGGGATACGAAAAGGGATACGAAAATGGATATAGATATACGGATAGAAAACTGTGTCATTGGCCTGGATAATAATCATGTATAAAGTTACTGTTATTGTCCTCTTCAATCTGTAGTTCACCATAGATTGAAAATAGACTACCTCTGACTATAAGGTTGCCTGAGTCCCTATGCTTAGACTGTGACAGAGAGAGACAATTGGGAATTCAAGCCGGAATGTCACGGTTTCATAACAAAATGCATGGGCGATCTTGTAGGTACAGTATATTAATTATAATTCTCTAGAGAGAGAATTCTAACAGCTAGTGACTACAAATATATATAATCCAGAATACTCCTCCTTCCATAGGATTCCCTCTATGACCAGAATTGTTTGGATTCTTCAACAACTTCCTAGAAGATTCTGGATGACACCATTGATCTAATTGCCTGCGCTAGCTAGCGTAGGCTACAGGGATAATTAGGCTTAACAGCCGTTACACGGAACAAGTCATTCGACAATGCAAGAAAGCCCTAGAAAAAATACGCAAAAAGATGTCCACGACTTACAACAAACACCACGACGAACTGAAACTCCAATCAGGTGATCTCGTACAGCTTGGCACAAAGAATCTCGCTCTAGAAAGATATCATTCTCGAGAACTTGCAGAACCATTGGATTTGCCCACACCGATGATGCACTCATAGATCGCTTCCACACAGACAATCCAAACGCCCCAGACTCCCGCAGGTACATTCCTGAATCCGAACGAGTGTGGCAAGATCTACCAAGTACGATTGACGAAAATCCCCGACGCGGGCGTCCTGCCCTACAATTCAACACGGAGGGGATATATGATGTTATCGACACGCAGCCGTATGGCGCAAGAAGCATGAAATATCACATATACAGCAATTCGCAGCCAAATAGTAGGAAGTGGATGACAGAAGAGCAGTTAGCTGAAAAAGTCAGGATAGAGAAGGCTAGAGGAGTGGTACATGGATACATTCTCATGTTCATGATTTTGCAACGGGGACAATGCTTTGAAGGGGGGATAGTTACGGCCGTTGACCTCACCGCCGATCTCACATGCCACGTGCCACTTGGCACGCGCATATCTGCCCACTGTATATACCTAGTACTATCTGGTAGTCTTAGATCCCCAGCGTCAACTTACACCACCTACGCGATAGTTGGCTACGAGAGTTGCCTTGCTTCCCAAGTCGTGACTATATATATACATACATATATATACTAGGGCTCGTCACTCACTGTCTATGAGAGCAAAGGTTAAATTTAAACCAATGGAACTTAACAAATGTAGCTAGTATCTTGTATCTAGATTCTAGGAGTCCTCAATAGTCACTGACTCAGTTAGGACTATAATCTAAATCTAATCTAATTTACGCCAAACGCCCTGCTGAGGGCTCGGAGTCCAGGCTTTTTTTGCATCAGATTTCGGTTGCGTATGCAGCAATCTAGCTCTGATACAATACCAGAGAAGTGTATGATAGATGTCTCAATAGAAAGGAAGAGCACTCGTGCCTCGGATTTCATTTGCAAGTACCACTGCGAAGCTATGGCGGATTTTTCTTCACCTTCGGTCAACCCTTATCCGTGATTAACTTGATGTATTCAGACATGCTTCCATCATCCACTGAGCCACCTCAGAGCAAGATGTGGTCTAGGGCGCCTCCTTCCAAAGTGGAGTAAGTGGCCAGGCTACTCAAACTATACCGGAGAACGCCACCAGGAGGCGAACCACGGCAGCTTTCATCGTTGACTTGTGCTTATAGTGTCAGTTGCACTCTCGCAAGCGAAGTCATGGCGCGCACAAAGCTCAATTCGTAAAACTTGTTGCCAAAACTCAAAATTACACGCCCGTCGAGATTGTATTCATCCTCCGTGTCGTTTTGTAAACTTTTCCTGATTTCTCTCACATGCATACCAAAGAACTGTCTCCCAGGCTTGTGCGCTACGCTTTGTATCCTCCGTCGGGTGTGAATATCAGCGTTGGAGTGTATTTGGTGACCAGCTGAGGCCAAAGAAAGTCGACAAGAGGTGTGGTCATTGGAATAAGGGTATGCTATGTCGTACTTGTAGACTTGATCAGACTTTGATAGAGGTCGGACTCGTTGGGAGTGAAAAATTGACATGGCGGAGAATTTTGAATCATTGTATCGTGGGCAGACTTCTTTTGTATAGCGAAATTGGACTGAACTTGGCTCCGATAGAATATCTCACTCCTAAGTTCGTTGAGGACACCACGCACAGGTGCCAGTCTCGCCCTCCATGCTCTTTGAGTGCAGGGCTTGTGCCCGTCACGAATAAACTTTGATTCATTCATTCACTCACTAGACAAATCTTAGCGATAACAGGCACACATAAAACCGTAACACATTCTCTGTAGATGTATAACAAGTAATTATCATCAATAATTGAATCAACCTCCATATAATCGAGACCCAAAGAAGTGCCAAACTTTTATACAACCCTCAGGGGAACTAATCTCAACACCTGTCAGTGGTGTCCCCTACGAACCTCCAGCTCTTACGGTAGATGCTGCAGAGCCGAGATTGAGTAAGACCTTTTCAGCTTTGAGCTGAGTATTTCCCCTCTGTCAAAGATAAGCTTCCAATAACTCATAAGACAACCAAGACGACAACAATGATGCTGTGAATGAGGAGAGATGATGCGGTACCAAACGCTACAACAGTAGTCGGAGAAGCTTTCGTTATATTACAACATGTGCTAACCACCGGCGGCCAGACAAAAAGCCCACGAAAGCAAAGTGAAAGACCCTTCCGCCCTCAAGAAAAGCAGATTTCGACTCGTCGATAATCACGTCTCTTTACATCTGCAATTGCGATTATTCTAGCCATGAGGGCATCCAAAGGACATGAGTTACATGAAGACCCCACGTCCGCAATGATACTCGGATGCAAGGCTATGCTCCTTCACGGCAGTCACTCTTGAGCAAGACTTTTCTGACATCCTTTCACGACCTTTGGTTTGTCCTGCGGCATGAATCAGGAAAAGAGAAAGAAGGAGGCTAGGAAGGTTGAGAGACGCTATTAGGTATACAAAGGTCTGCTGCGCCCGGCTGGCCGGCCTTTTCGTCATAGGAGAGCCCCGCACCCAGTGGTTTTCGAGACTTTTCCCTGCAGCAACAAACCCGTAAATGGCCATCGTTTCGTTGGCTGGGGAAGGAAGATAACGACGGGGTATCGGCTCCCCTTAGTGTGTACTCAAATGAAGACCTGTGAGGATATTACTGCTGGAAATAAGTCGCGAAGGAGGCATGGTAGGAAGTTCACTACCCGAGTCATAGATACTCCCGGCCTGTAGGCAGAAAGGACCTACATGTCCTTAGATAGTCATAGACTTTATAGCGCAATAAACAAAAACATATATACTATATAACTCTGAGTTGTATTGCTGCAATCGCATCTATAACAAGCCACCACTACATTCTATAACATCAACCCTAATTGTAATAAGCTACTGCGCAAGATTTAGCATATGATTTTAATATTTAGAGACAGAGACGATATGGACGCCGATATTGATTGAAAACCCTCGTTGGAGTGGGGTCTGTATTTTTATACTTGAATATGCGTTTAACAATCTAGCTACGGCATTGGTTAGGGTGGAATTACAATGAGTCCCGGCAGAACCTTATGCTTTGTAAGGCCGCGCGAGTAAGATTCTGTCACTATTGGTATGAAGCACAAAACAATGGGCGCCAATTGGATCGTCTTTCAGCACATAGAGCCTATAAAAACGCTCACCACGTCACCCCTCCACGACCACCGACTTGAACTGCCACTTACAGGAATCGAACCTGTGATCTTAGCATGTACTGGCGATACAAGTGCTACGCGTTACCACTGCGCCAAAGTGGCTTATATTTCATCCCAAATTAATAGAATATAGTCTGACCTAATTCTTCCTTCGACATTAAAGACTGTCACAAGATTTCATTGACAAATACAATTTATGGTAGGTATTAAGGATGCAATGACCCCTCAGTCATTGAGATTGTAGAGCGCATAGATTCAAGCAACTACCGAAGTGAAACTTTGTACAGAATTTGTAGTCACGTGTGTTTTATCCACGTAGCCTACTTGGTAGGCCTAATATTCCTAAATTCTATCAGTATGTTCGAACACACAAACAGTCAACCTCTCCTCCATGAATAGCGAGCAGAGGGAAGTCTCATAGCCTTTTTTTTTCCAAGCATGATCATGTCATCTATTCATACCAGTATCGCCAGAAGTGCGATTGTGTACGATCAGATTCGAACTGGCTGTCTTACATCTCAAGTAGGATAAGTGTTTCATCTTGCAAGGCTTTCTCCGAGAGATTAGCCAATGTGATATATCATCAAACCATCCAGCCGTGGCGGTGTCTACGGAGTCGGCTGCAGTATCGCAAACAAACTCATGCAGCGCATAATGCACTACGTGAAAAACTCCTTCATAAATAACAAGTTCCCACTCCTTTCGAGATTATTTCCATCCCTAGTATCGTCTTGTCCATCTATCCCACCCGTAGCAGGGTGTGCATATAGCCACCAGCCGAGGTTAGAATGACTAGACGAGAGTTGTGTTCATTTAAACGAGTATGTGCTAGGTTTGACGTATAGACTGGATGATGCCTCGGTGTTAATCAATCTCGTTGGAAGAGAGTAATTGGCTTGGTGCAGAATATTGATTTATTGCTCCGTGGGTTAACTTCTTTTTTATTGCGAGAGACCATTCTCAACACCTGTCAGTGATGTCCTCTACGAACCTCCGGCTCTTACCGAAGAGTCTGCAGAGCCGAGGCTGAGTAACAAAGTCCTCACTTCCATGAGGATTCCCAATTGCTTTCGCCGTCTGTACTGTCTTCATCCCTCAACACATCCCGCTAACACCACTATGATGAGGCTAACCTCCATCAGATCTGATAGTGGGGCCGAAGCCCTTCTTATCACCCGCTCGTGATCAAGGAAAAGAAGCCATTCATTGGGTTTCCACGTCGTACCCAGCACCAGATACGGATATACTGGATTAGATCGAGTCGGCCTCGAATGTTACAAAGAAGGAAGACATAGATTAATATGCGCACCTCATGCGGCTCCTGTGCCTTGGCCTCTACTGCCTGGGGCTGCAGGTTTTGAGACTCTTTGCGGCGCACGCACTTTTTATTGGCGAATTTTATTCAGACAGAGGTCCCGTGGAGAAATTGCTGAATGCTACAGATAAATACTTGGCTAAATTGATATCGATTAGGGGCAACATATCAATGATTTTTTAAGTAACAAAAGAGGATAGGAGCATTTTACAAGGTGTGGCCTAGGCCAGAGAGGAGCGCAATGTGCTAGATAGCCACAGACTCAAGTCGTGCAATAAAAACATCACACACATTTTATTTAAATTCAAATTTTCAAAATATCCCTCCTCTCCCAGCCTCTCGCGCTCGTCGCATTCATGAGAAAATTTTGAGCGAGCCGCTGGCATTCTATTCATTCCACTTGTTCGAAAAATACCCTTCAACGTCTTGTTGGACAAGACGAGAGTCCTCCCGTGGGCTCTTGAAAAATTACCTGGCCCTGCTCAGTCTCCGAAATGCGTGGAGATGGGTCAGGCGGTCTCAAAAGGGAAGGAAAAAGCCCTTCCAATCGTCAACGATCCCGATACTGATATGATCGGTGTCAGTGTTCCTATTCAGCTAGGTAAGATCATTAGTTTATGGATGATCTTGATCGCCCAACTTGATGTAATGAGTATGGTTCAATAGTATAATTGAGTGCAGATCAGAACAGGTGGTTTATCAGGTATTATCTGTAATAGTTTAGGGGAATAAGGGGTTATTGGAAGCTCGTCATATTCCGCTGGAAGTAGTCCGTAATTCGTGTATAAATTAAGAGCTACGCGCACCTGTTAGAGGTCGTGCGACGTTCTTGTAAATTTAGCTTAACCTACGATCTGATATCTCCTTCCGATCTGTCTTCTTACAATAGGGTCAGCTGAAACTGTTGAGGAAGTTCCTAACCAACCTCCATCCCAAACGGGGTTGGAGAGTCGGCAAAACCTCTTCCGACCGCATCAAAACCGTCAAAGAACGCTGCATCAACGTCGCAGCCAAAAGCTGCCGTAACAGCAGAATGCCCTCTGGAGCTCCGACCATTCTCGAAGTCAATCAGCGACGCGCTGCCGAAACAACGGCTAATCTGGCCCTCTGCTCCGCTGCCATCTCTGGTGTCGAATCAACCCTTCTCCCTTTGAACAACGGTTCAAACAGACAATTTATAGACTCCATGAGAGTTTAGCTACGCGCCGCTATTGCGCAATACATGGCTACGGGCCATGCCTCTACGCCAACTGTCCTTCCTCCTCGCCTGGCGAGCCCTTCTCCGAGAGCTCCCGACGCTAGGAGCCCAATTATACCCGCCTGCCCAGCGCTTCCTTTAAAAATCACTTGGGCTATGGTAGCTCATAACGAACTGCCACAAAAAGTAGTCCCTTTGGTAAAGACTGTGCCGCGACCTGCGGCCAAAGTCCCAAAGAAAGATGTCCTGAGGGTGAAAGTCGAAAAACGACTTTTCGTCCGCCTCGGTAGCGACCAACCGTGGCGCAAACTCTCACTTGAAAGCGCACGGCAACAACTAGGGGATGATACGGGGTGCAACGTGTGTGGCTCCAGCTCGTTCCACCGAGTCAGAAACGGCTTTGCGATTCTAGCGAGGCCAGATGAAATGAGGCAATGGCTCCTAGATGCAGCTCTGAACCTGGCGAATATTAACGCCAAGCTCGAAGAAGCTTCCGACCTTGTCGCCTTTCGGATCGCGAACGTACCCGCGACCCTCAAAACATTCACCCGTACAGTTACGGTTGATGCTCAGTGAATCTCAGACGAGATCAACTTCAAAACCTACCTGACGCTAATCTAGGCGCGACTAGATGGGACGTCCCGTCCTTATGCGCAGTATAGAAACTGTGCTGCACACTTCCCTCGAGATTTCGCCTCTTCAACGAGTCTGGAATGGCTTTAAAGCATAAGTCTCGTCGTAAAATTCAGCAGTGTTATCGCTGCTCCGGTTTCCACGCCACTCGTGACTGCTCCCGCGCTCTGGCCTGCTAGAATTGCGGTTTAACAATGCACTTTAAGAAGAGTACAATGCCTTCACTAGATGTCGAAACTGTGGAGGACTTCACCGATCGTTCTCACAGAATTGCCAATTAAGGCCCAACAAGTTTGGTCCTTTGGATAGAGAGCATCTGGAAGCAATTCGACGAGCTGAGCACATGTTGTTTGCAAAAGCTTCCCGTGTAAAAGCTGCCGCCAACATGGCAAAGGAGGTAATGATTGCCTCAATCAAGAACATTTCCATGGCGGAGGGGTCGGGCTTCTGAGTTCTGGAGTCTGAAGAAGAAGCTGGGGAAGCAGCGACCTCGATAACGCCTGTTCAAGACGTTTTACTAACCAATATCAGGATACTAGCTATATCAGTCACACCTATTAGCTATCCCTCGCTCTTAGTAGAGATTGGAAAAGTTTTTATTTGGTAGGTGTGATAGGCGAAGGGATGTATGAAGAGTGCATTGCTTGAGCCAAAGGTGGAGGAATCTTCCGGGTTCATTTCTGGAGTGTTTTTTTTGAATTCTTGATTTTCGTTTTGTAATAATCCGCTTCAATTTTGGTAGCGATTCAATTGGTTGGAATGAACGGGCTGTGGAAAAGAAGATAGAGATCCCTGCCGGCTCCACTGGTCCCCTACCAATAGTAGGACGAAGATTTTTACTTTATTTCAGGACTTTCGATATTCAAGAACACACACACCTTAAAAAATATTTCCTCGTCGGCAAAGACAAATTCTTCACCTTCCAGTGGTGCCGGTGTAATCGCTCAGTATGCTCCGCATATCTGAGATAGCCAAGAAGAATCGCATCCGAATTGAAGTAGAAAGCAACCTCAAGCATATATCCATTTGACGACTTCTCGACAATGCCTTTCTTACCATTCTCATCTGAATCCCCAACCTCTTTCTAACCACGCATCAACTCGCCTCAACAACCAATAAAGAAGTTACTCCAATTGCAAACAGGAGCTTGCCCCATTAATTACCGGCTATCACCGACTACACATTTACGACGCTACGTATACCCACAAGGAGCAAATTAAGTCATAATATACAAAGCTCGGGTCATGGTTTATGGTGGACTGATGCTCTAGTGGGGCTCTACATCTTGAGAAAGGATAGGCGGCTGAGATGTGGTGCGAGAGATGGAACAGGTCTCTGAAGGCCATGTTGGGACTAACATTTTCGAGGGGCTTTCAACTATGGAACGTTTTTGAGCGCCAAGATCAAGGTTTCTGCTATTTGGACAGGAGAGCTTCTTTTGTCGATGAGTCAACGGCACTCCCCAGCGCCCTGGACGGAACAAAAGAAGTTGGGCTTAGCTACCATAAAGCAATCACACTCTGTCAAGACATTTCTGACATTTCAGCACGACCTTCGGGAAGGAGTTGGAAGGAAGATGGAAAGGCAGAGGTGAATTTCCAGAGATATACACACGTCTGCAGTGTGACGGCTTCACACGTATCGAGGGCTTGGTCACGTGTTAATCCGTTGCATTACAGATAAGTAATAGAATAGCTAATTGATCCACGGTCAATCATTATGCCCTTTGGCCAGTTAGCGATGTGGTAAAGCTATTCATTCTGCGGCCGTCACAGTAGCGCCCAGCTGGCCGGCCTCTCCGAACGCTTCAGAAGGGCCATTATGTCTTCGAATTTGGTTCTAATGTCGGTAATAGAAGAGCTCAGCACCCAGTGGTTTTAGCGATTTTACCCGGCAGCCATACACCCGCAAATGGCCATCGTTTCGTTGACTGTTTGAGGGGAGCTGTATGGGAGGCATAGGAGGGTATATACTACTAGCATAGGTATCCTTGGCCTGTAGGCAGAGATGATCTGCATGCCCTACAGTCTCTTATGGATAGAAAAAGTAAATGGGTCAAAATGACTGGGGTGAGATCCTATAAATGTGGATTTAATTGGTTTGGTCTTCATGTAGGCCCATGTCTAGCTCGTCCACTAGCTATGCAAGCAAAGGAACTATCCAACGATCTTCTGTCAAAGTCAAAATTAGTGGGGTCGGTTTTCAAATTCAAAAGATATATGGGTCTTCATTAAATAATTAAGAAATAAATTGATATTATCCCAAAATAAAAATCCATTTCAAACATAAGTGCACTGAATCACAGGAGTTTAAATCGAGGCCATGGCTAGAGGGTGCATTGGCAAACATTCGGGCCGTTCTCCTAATGAGATCCTCGGTAGCTTGAGCACCTACCCCACCTGAGTCGGCGAAAGCTGGTTCGAATCCAGTAAAACCCACGCACCACTCTCCCCCGCAGTGATATTGTACCTGTGGGAGGATGATAGCAGACACTGGCAACCATAGGGCTTTCACGCCTTACACCTATGGTGAGTGTGCACGGAAGAGGTTATACGACGTGAGGGTTAACCTCGAGTGGTATCGGCAAATGAAATCTGAGTATGAGTGATCTAGATTTAAATTGAGCCATTTGTTTGCATTACATCTCTGATATTGTGTCACAGCTAGATAATAGCTTCACATAAATAAAATCGGGTTTAAATACGAAGGCTTACTCGGTCCGAGCCAGCTATCCTACACCTCACGTGGGGTAATTATTCTATCTACTTTGAGTCTTCTTCGGATACGAGACTTTCATAGTCATAGACTCAGTAGGGGCTTAAATTAAATTCTATTCTTTTCTTCCGATACGAGCCATCTAGCCATGCACATTTCGCAACACCGTGTCCAATCCACAAACGAATTCGTGTAACGCACAATGCTCTTTAATGTGAAGACTATCACAAAAGTCAAAAATTGATACCTCTTGAGAATTTATCCATCCTAAGCATCATATTTCCTAGCTGCCTTGTTATCTCGCACATCTATCTCTAATATCTGCCTCTCTAGATATGTGCGACATGATCTATTCCCTTCCGCAGCAATTAAAATGTTCACGGCTGCATGTTTGTAGGCCAGGAATCAAGGCGGCGAGAAATGTAACCATGAGAATGAGCTTGTAATAGGTCGTAATTTTAGACTTGAAGAGATTCTGGTCGAGATATATCTTGTTGAAAACGGAAAATTGATATGGTTGGGAGTCCTATGTCATTGCCTCATGCAACAGCTTCTTTTGCATTGCGAAAATTCCCACAGATGCATTCAGCTCTCCGCTCTTCGATCAACATCATGATGGTGCTACACGTACTTTTAATCGAACCTATCGGCCGGGATTTTTACCATGCGAGTATAAAAACGACATAATAGTGGTGGAGAGGTCGAACGTCTTACACAAATTTTATCCTAGTTAGGACTCAATTTTTGTGCCTCACGTAAATTTTTCTAGCAATTGGTGGTCAAGGAGTTACGGCCTCGCCTTAACCTGGCCCTATGTACGATAGCGTGAGCACATGTGGTATGTGCACGTTAGCATTTAGTCACTGTCCGCCTCCGGATACTCTCTTCTCATAGCCAATGTAATTCTTTCGTCTCTTAATTAGAGCTGCCTTCCGGCCACTTCCTCTTCTCGTGATTCAAGGATAGCCCTTCCTGCGAAAAGGTTTCATTTCTGATTTATTTTGAAGTCTGGGTGGAAATAAGCCGTACATCATATACTCATGCTTAGCTCTTAGCCACACTGGTACAGTATTAACCAAGATCCTTCTACTGTAATACAGTTCCTTATCGTGGATGTATGCTTGATGACCTGTAACTTGAGTACTTGGATATTTGAGGACACTTTAACCAGCCATCTACTATTTCCATTTCTAGGCTATCAATGACGTATTTCGAGGTTATCTTCTTCATGATTTTGTAGTATAATGAGTGAAAAATTAACTTGATGTTAAATCGCTTCTCTCCCTCAGACATCTGCTTATTCTTCTTTTCTAAAGTTTTCAGGTTCTCCCTCAACTTTGGAACACTTCTAAAGATAAAGTCATAAATCAGCTTTCCATTAAATTCCTCATTTCCAACACTAGTCACTAGATACCAATCGATAGATTCCCTTATCTGAAGCCGAAAAAGATGTAGATAACCTTGGTACCAGACTAACGCATAATAAGGAGAGTTTTCCCAGCTGATAAAAGCCCTAGACTGCCAAAAGTCTTGTTTTACTCTAGTAATGTAATTTGATTTGATTTCCTGTCCATCTTTATTTTTGCTTGTCATTGGAGCTAAACAGCTAAGATCTCCAGTGACATGCAATAGTCCTTCAGAGGAAAGTCGAGCGATTTCTCCTGATGAACATCTATCGTTCCTCAAAAGATGGTGCATTTCGATGATTTTGTGTTCGTATATTTTACGCTGTGGTAGACCCGCCATCAATTTCTGGAACGTATCTTTACATCTATTATATTTCGCATCGTCCTTGCTAAATTTCAACTCTGTTGCGCTGTCCAACTTTCTTAGGCCGCGAGAGATTTCACGCATGATTGTGATCATGTCGAGAGTGGCCGAACAGTAGGCAGTTAATTGTGTATTTTTTCTTGATTTTTTGTGTTGAAGAACGATAATATTCTTAATCTTTGGAGTCGGGTAGCGTTGTGGTTGCGGCATGTGAAATACTCCATAATTGGGACCAGCTTTATTTCCTACTAGAACCATCCGACTTATGGGCGTTTGCAGGTCTGGTATGTAAAGAAGAAACGCAAGAACGCAAGTAAAGCCCGCCATTTGAGCTGCTGCTCGAACCTTGATATGTTTATACGTCCAAATTGAGAAGTAAATCTTGTGTGGTGGCACTAGTTGACTTATTGCAGAAATATTTCAGGAGAGCTCAAAGGGGTCGAAAAGGAATGAGGCAACCCGGTTGAATATTTCGAATGTTAGGAAGCCAGTTTTCATCGCTAGAGAAATCGGACGAACATTATTTAGAATACAGATTTGATGTCTACTTAATAATAAGAACTATTTTACGTATCGAAATTTCAAATTCTTTTGTGACCAAGTATTTCGTAATTTGAACATTGGGTTATCTGAAACTAAAAATAGTTCCTTATGACTCGCACGTGCATAGTTTGAGCGACTCTCACCCAGATTCGTCAGTATTATACGGTGCACAACAGTCCTGTCTGTACAAATTGGTTGAGAAAGTTTCAAGTTCAATCATTGGTGTGCATTTTTTTATTGGTTCGGAGAATGATTCAAGCCCTTGTCCCTGTTCTATAGATCATAACACGTGTATCTATATGAGTCTAAGCATCCGTGATATCTACTACCAGGGTTAATTTGTGACATGCGGTGAGTCGGTTATCTTCGCATTCAAAACTGACGGAAATGAGAGGGAAAGAAATCTAGTTATTAATTCATTTTATTTTAATTTCCGAGTCTTTAATAATACGAAGACATGCAGGTCCTCTCTGCCTACAGGCCAAGGATACCTATACCAGTAGTATATCCCCTCCCATGCCTCCTATACAGCTCCCCTCAAACAGCACCACACCATACAAGTCCTCACTCGACCATACACTCAGAGGAGCTCTTTGCCCTTCATTATCTCCCCTCTTCATCCAACAAAACGATGGCCATTTGCGGGTGTATGGCAGCCGGGAAAAATCGCAAAAATCACTGGGTGTGGGGGTCTTCTAATACCGACATTAGAACTAAATCCGAAGACATAGTGACCCTTCTGAAGCGTTCGAAGAGGCCGGCCAGCTGGGTGCTGCAGACCTGTGTAAAACTAAGAGTGTCTTTCAAACTTCTTAGCCGTATTTCAACTATTTCCCATCGGTCTTGATAAAATGGTAGAAAAGTCTTGACAGAGCATGATTGCTGTATGGTAGCTAAGCCCAGCTTCTTTTGTGTCGTCCAGGGCCCTGGGGAGTGCCGTTGACTCGTCGACAATAGAAGTCCTCCTGGCTAATTAGCCGAAATCTCGTTCTTGACGCCCACAAACATTCCAAAGTTGAAAACCCCTCGAAAATGTCAGTCCCAGCATGGTCTTCAGAGACTTGTTACCCCTCTCGCTCCGCGTCCCGGTAGCCTGTTAACCCTTGAGATGTGAAGCCCACTAGAGCATCAGTACCCCATAAACCATGACCTAAGCTTTGTATATTATGACTTAATTTGCTCCTTGTGGGTATACGTAGCGTCGTAAATTTGTAGTGAGTGATGGCTGGTAATTAATAGTGCGAGCTCCCATTTGCAGTTGGAGCAACTCATTTATTGGTCGTTGAGGCGAGATGATGCATGGTTAGAATGAGGTTGGGGACTCAGATGAGAATGGTAAGAAAGGCATTGTCGAGAAGTCGTCAAATGGATGTATGCTTGAGGTTGCTTTCGACTTCAATTCGGATGCGATTCTTCTTGGCTATCCCAGGTATGCAGATAATACTCAGTGATTACGCTGGCACCATTGGAAGGTAAAGAATTCGTCTTTACAGACTGAGAATAATATGTAGATCAGCTCAATTTTCAAGGATAGGTAATAATCGTGAATGTTTCATATTCGTATGATGATTTTTCGGCTGTTGAGGAAGATTTGTGAGCATCCGAAAATCTACCGGCCTGTATCACGGGTTCTGGGCGACAATGAAAACCTTAGAGCCAAGAAAGCTGTCCTATAGACAATTAAATTCAAAGTCTTGACGGAAATGTAGATCCGTGAGACTCACAGATCTAAATATCATATGCCATCTCTGATAATATTTGTCATAGACTAGTCACTACTAATCGCGAGTATTTTAAACTTTTGTAGCATAGAAAATAAGACAAGACCCACCAATACAATCGCATAAACGTGACATACAGTTTATGCTCTTTGCATCGCGTTCAAGTATCCCGACAGTATCTGAGCAGCGAGACGACAGTAGACCACTCTCCATATTACATTTAGCGATTGTGAAACTTTCACTAGGAACTTGTAATGTATAGGCATTTCAAGATGTACACGATTGTAGGGAATTTAATTTTAATGAGAAAGAGGCTATGCTTGCTTACAGAACAGGATGGGAGATGACCACGCTGAGACAGATTCCAACTCGAAGGAGATGTGCTTAGAGGATAGGGATGTGGCGCAGGGCACTGTATTTCAGACATTTATTGTTCTTTTCTTTTTAATTTCCTTTGTCACTTCTGGCTTTAATGCCGGTCATGTAGATAGCAATGAGCTCTCAGAGCTCATCTATCCGTGTCACGTTTAAATAGATGTGGGGTCCGTCCTGTCACGTTAAATATTTCAAATATTTCAAATATTCTTGCTTACACCGGCCTCTTAGACCTGTATATTGCTGGAGAGCTTAGCAGGATGGCTGGGATGGTGACTCGTACTCGTCTATGGCGACGTATTGGTTTCAGCAAATATCTGACTGAACTAACGATTCAGCAAGGGGAATAGATGAATCTTCAGGTTAAAACAGAGAATCTTTATGTGCCTTTACTGTCAAAAAAAAATATTTTATCGTCACTCGTGACACTCTTATACAGATAATACCCGTAAACCCACGTATTGAATGCTTAGTTTGTTCAATAAAATAAGGGATAGTATTTTTTTGCATCAGATTTTAATTGCGTATGCAGCTTTCTGGAAATGACACAATTTCGAAGAAAAGCACATATTAGATAATTCAACTATAACTCGTGTCTCGGATTTCATTTGCAAGTACCACTGTGAAGTTATGGTGGCTTTGTCTTCACCCCAAGTTAACCCTCATCCGTGAACACCCCGATTTATTCAGACATGCCTTCATCATCCACTGAATTTTTTCCGCACGAAATGTGGTCTTCAGAGTCTCCTTCCCAAGTGGAGTAGGTGCCCAGGCTACTCAAACTTTACCGGAGAACACCACCCATCATTGACTTGTGTTTATAGTGTTGAGGTTCCATGAGGTTACACACCGCTCACGTGCCACGCTCGGACACACACACACACACACCACATATCCTTTGTATTGTAAAACCTTAGATAGGGGAATATACACTCTAGTAGTCGGAATACCTTCACCAGTACAGTCGCGGATGTTATCACGTCCCTTTTGTGCTAGAAGACATCAGACTAGGAGCCACAAAAATAATTATTTTTGTTAGGAAACCCCTCTACGTTCAAACTCGTTTTTCTTGAATTTTACCCTCATTCCCGACCGAGAATATCCATCCCGTCCCCATCCCTCTACAAACCATTCATCATCCAATAGATCTCTTTCATCCGATCTAATGTCTAAGGAAGGCGAAACTGGCTCGTCGGCATCACCGTCGTCGAAAATTATCATGTCGGTCACTGTAGAAAAGAAGTTCAAAGACATCGACACTAGACTCGACAATATCGACAGCAATCTCGAATCTCTCGGTAGCAGCCTTGCATCGATCAAGCAGGCTCTGGATCAACTATCTAACAACCGTACTCCCAGGAAAAATACTGAACCTGAGTACGACTACGAACCTCCCTCTATGCAAGCCCAAGAAGCCTTGATACAGCAAGAGATCAAGGCGAAGGCAAGACTCCCGGACGGAAAAATCAATATACACCACGTCCCCAAGAAGAAGCTCCTCGTCCACATAACCTCGGCGAGAAATACGTACAAGAGATCTGGCCCGAAGTAAAACTTCGAAAGCAAATCATTGCCCTAGGTATATTGTACGACAGAATTCCTGAGGATGCGTACAGGATTAGAGTGGTGTTGGAACGATCTTGGGAGATGCACCTTGCAACCGATACAAAAATCTTCCTGAAGCTGAGGGAGATACAGCGTTCCCTGGTGCAAGCAGCAGTCCCTTACCAGCTCTGGGCATCCAAGCTGTCCCCATTGCTAGATGGAGATTTCCAAGCTGTGTCACGATATATCGAAACTAATAACGCAACTTGGACGCAAGCTCTCGAGGCAATCTTTGAGTGCATGGAACGGCACGGTACACTCAGACGTCCAGTGGTGACGTTTGCTAGGATGGCCCCGTACAAGGAGGAAAGTTATCTTAACTTCGCCTGGCGGATTCGGGCAGCATTCTATGCTCTGCCAGTGCAGTCACAAGAATCCCACTATGTTCGTGATATGCTGCACGAAATCATGAAAATGTACATGCCTCGAGCATGGGCACAATTACTCACGCGTATCTCAATCCTGACTAACCCGGAACTCATCGAGGAGGTGATAGTGCTCGCAGGCAACATCTCTCGATTCGAGGTGGAGGATCACATCTACACCAGGCCGAGCGTCAATGTCACTCTACAAGGACAAGCCTCACCTTACTACCAACTACAGGTTAGTGAATCCACAACAACGACGCCCGGAAAGGCGGAGATTGTGCAACCAGACGCCCAGACCACACATACCGGTCTGACTATCATCGACCCCAGAAAGGACAATCGTGCGGTGCACATCACGCGTGAGGGAGAGGAAGAGAGTGCATATGCAGCTCGCGGTGGCGATGTAAAATGCTATAACTGTGGGAAGATGGGACACATGTCCAAAGACTGCAGGGCACGCAAGCAGTCGTCAAATCAAGGATCCAGTGGCGGTAGTCATTCCGAGCCAGTCACAATCAAGGGAACACTGTTCCATGAGAACAAAGGCAACAACCAGGCCTTTGGGAAACGCTTTCGGGATCAGTTCAGGAAAGTAGTAACTCGCGGCCGGCCCAAGAACACCAGTAAAGGACGCGGTGGCTCGGCATTCGTGACCGGTGCGCCAGATGACGAAGACGATTTACCGGAGGATCAGTGGGACGAAGACATGGTTGAGGACACGTTGACGCAGCTCTATACAGCGATGGAGGCTGATGCAGCGGAAGAATGAAGGTCGGAGTTCGTCCACTACGTGGCAGTGGACGAGCAGATACCAAAAGCTCCACTTGATCGACCTCTTCGAGAGGGAGCAAATCAGCCACATGAGGTCTTTCGCACACGTTTGTGTTCTTCCCTGGACACATTCAGTACCTTTCTAGACTACGGAAGCCCTGCTAGCTACATCTCACGGAAACTAGCAGCCAGGCTCCAACCATACAGTTCTCGCAAGCCATCAACTCTGAGCGGAATAGGAGGTTCTGGACCAACAATTGATGAAGACGTCGTGGTACGCTTCGCGTGGAAGTTGCCTAAAGGATGGTCACTGCCATACGAGGTGTCTGTGGGAGTAGTCGACGATAATTCATTCCCTGGAGATCTCACCCTAGGCAAGTCAGTCTTTCACAAGATCGGTCTGGCATTCCTTGAGGACGGAGCTGTACAACTCAAATCTCACCCGGGTACACCAATCCTGGTACCTTACAAGAGTAAGACAATCACGTTCGCTACGGAGGAGCGTGTTATGTCGACATCGGAGGAGGTTATTGTACAGCTGGACAATGTTGACGCCAAATACCATGACATTATTGCATCTTGGAATGAGCAATTCCCCGGCGTATTTGATCCAGCAAGGAGGAATACCGCAGAAAAAGCTACTGTCATGCATCGCATTGATACAGGCGATTCATCTCCAATCCGTCAAGCTCCGAGACGATACTCACCAGCTCAGGAGGAAGCAATGCGCGAGTTCTGTTCAACCCACATCGGCTCGATTATCAAGAAGAGCAAGAGTTCTTGGTGCTCGCAGGCGCTGCTTACACCAAAGAAGAAGGCAGACGGTACTCCGAAGATGAAATGGAATGCGAATAACAAGAAAATGGAAGTAGTCTGGCGTATCTGTTGTGATTTTCGACGTCTGAACGAGGTGACGAAGAAGCATGCGCATCCACTCCCGAACGCAGATGCAGAGATCGAAAGAGCAGCTGGACACAGATACTATTGCTTTCTAGACCTATTGAACGGCTTTTGGCATATCCTCATGCATCCTGAAGATAGAGAGAAGACTGCGTTTGTGACGCCCTTCGGAATCTACGAATGGTTAGTGATGCCTTTCGGACTGACGAACGCGCCAGCGACGTTTCAAGCATTCGTCGAAGAAGTCCTCGGTCCGCTACGAGAGTTCCTCGCAGGACTGTTGGATGACATCGCAATTTGGGGAGAAACAATAGAAGAGCTTACGGAGCGAGTCAAAAAGGTCCTGGAGCGACTTCAAGAGTACGGACTTGTTCTGAATGTCCCTAAATGCAGGTGGTTCGTCACGGAAGGAACATTTCTAGGCTTCAAGATCAGCGTGGATGGAATCAAAGCAGACCCGGCAAAAGTCGAGGCCATACGCGGTAGACCACCTCCCACGACTGCTACGGAAGTACGCAGCTTTCTCAACGCCGCAGGCTACCTGCGCCGCCTGATCGACCACTTCTCTACTAAAGCAGGACCACTCTTCGCACTGATTGGTGGAGTCAAGAACGCCAAAGTAAAGCTCACAAAGGCACAATACGACGCTTGGAAATTAATTCGGGACACCATTACTCAGACACCAGTCGTCGTCAAGTATCTCTATAGTTTACCAGCTATTCTCGAATCAGATGCGTCTCAAACCGATGCCGGGTGTTGCCTATATCAAGCACGATTGTCTTCGAACGGCAAGAGTGTACTTCATCCGGTAGCCTACTTCTCAAAGCGGTTCACGGAGACCCAGCAACGGTACAGCACTCAGGAGAGAGAGCTTTTGGCTATCGTTCTAGCCTTGCAACACTGGCGATACTGGCTGGAAGGAGCTAATATTACCGTGCTCACTGACCATGATTCACTGAAGCTGTTGCGCACAAAATCCGAACAGCCGCCTAGAATCATGAGATTCATCGACATCATTGAACATTACGGTTGCAGAATCCTTTCCAGGCCGGGCAAGACGAACGTTATGGCAGACTACCTTTCGCGGCCCTCTGCTTTTATCACCTTGGAAACAGTATTTGATACCGCTGAATTAGAGAATCAAAAGTTAGAAAGCTATGATCCAATAGCAGATCCAACGGACGGTCAAGAAGACGTTATTCTGCAGGACAACAATGCCATATCGGTCCCCAACGACAGTGTAGCTGAAGAGGTGAACGCAGGACAACCGCAAGATTCTTCGGAACCGACGATCGAGCGCCTGGACCATCTAAATCGCACAGATCTGCAGACAATTTTTGAGCACATTGCATACGGCCACGAACTTAGTACACGTTTATCTTACACTTGGGTAAAGAAGCATTTTACGGCACATCAAGATTCGCTTTTTCGGTTGAAGACGGTTCACTCTGAGCACAAGGAAGGTGCAATTATGATGCTGAAAGTCCCGGAATACGAGGATTTAATGCATGAAGCTGTCCAAACTCATCAGCGACTTGGACATGCGTCAGTTGGAGCAGTTCACAGGGACCTATCAGCGACGTATTGGCATCCAGAAATCATGCTCGCAGCTCATGAAGCAACCCGTACCTGCCGTCAGTGTCAACTCATGCAAAAGCCGGACCCGACTCTAGGACATCTCACTCCGATTGCGCCCTCACCTCCACTCACTCGGTGGGCAATCGACTTCACAGGACCGGTGTTCCAGCATACGATGCTGAACGCGATCGAGTACGCGACAGGTTGGCTCGTCAGCTTTTGGACGAATAGCACCTCTTTCGCAAGCACCGTTCCTCTTTGCAAGCATATTAATCTACAGTTCGGACCTCCCAAGGAGATCGTGAGTGATAATGCAGGAGCATTTCAAAGCGCGGAAGCGGTGGAATGGCATAAGATCAATGGCACAAAGATCCGACCAGTTACGCCCCTCAGACCGAATGGCAATGGAAAGGTCGAGCAAGCTAATGGTAAGATCAAAGCCATCGTGATCAAGCTTATTATGGATCAGCCGGGACGTCCCATACAAGAATACCTCGATCGCGCAGTCTACATCTACAATCGACTCAAAGGTCCAAACGGTTACTCGCCCTACTTCCTGATGTACGGTACGCACCCTCCTCAAGAACAGCAGACCTACCATGCCTACGAACGCGAACCTACCCCTGAAGAAGAAAAGCAATGGTCAGAAGAGTTGGTACGGGCACAAGAAGCAAACACAGCACGAACCGACGTTGCGTCGATGAAAGCTGTAAGAGATGCAACACGCTCGTATCTACAAGAAAAAAAAGGACTCATCCGGACCTATACCACAGGGGATTGGGTTCTGCGGGTGCGGCAGCGTACAAAGAAAACTGAGCCATTTTACGATGGGCCATGGGCAATATCTTCTTGCTATCCAAACAACACTTATACCCTCATTTCACCGGGTGGTGTACGATTAGCAAGGAGATACAATGGTACACATCTGTTCCCCGCCTACACGCGCGACGGTCATCCCGTCCGTAGTCTATGGTACGGGTCTGCTAGGTTATTGGAGCAGGATCGTCGGAGGATCGCTGATGCGGTGGGAAGCCTCTGAGACGGTGGGAGAACTTCAGGACTTCATTCTGTTTTTATTTTATTATCACGATCATTACTGTTTGGTTCATTTCGTAAGCTAGAGGACTAGCTATGTAGAGAAGGAGGATAATGAGGTTCCATGAGGTTACACACCGCTCACGTGCCACGCTCGGACACACACACACACACCACATATCCTTTGTATTGTAAAACCTTAGATAGGGGAATATACACTCTAGTAGTCGGAATACCTTCACCAGTACAGTCGCGGATGTTATCACGTCCCTTTTGTGCTAGAAGACATCAGACTAGGAGCCACAGTGTCAGCTGCACTCTCGCAAGCGAAGTCTTGGCGCGCACAAAGCCCATTTCGTGAAACTCCTTGCCAAAACTCAAAATCACACGCCTGTCGAAATTGTATACATCCTCTGCATCATCTTGTAAACTTGTCCTAATCCATCCCAAAGAACTGTCTCCCAGGTTTGTGCGCCACGCTTTGCTTCCTCCGTCGGGTATAAATATCAGCGTGGGAGTGTATATGATGGCCAGTTTAGGCCAGAGAATAGTCGATAAGAGGTATGGTCATTGCAACGAGGATGTACTAGGTAGTCCTTGTAAGCTTGATGAGGTTTCTGTGGAGATCGATCTCGTTTGGTGGGAGAGATTTATTTCGTAGAGAGTCTTGGATTATTGCCTCGTGGGTTAACTTCTTCGGAATTGCGAAATTTGACTGAACTTGGCTCTGGGGGAATACTTCAGTCCCAGCATCGTAGAGGACACCACTGACAGGTGTTCAGCTTTCGTCTTCCTGGGATCAATGCATTGCGTAGGTGTGTGGTGACTCTTTTCACTCTAGAGACACTCATATACTGGATGTCATTAGCAATTACCAATGTGGGGTCTGGTTGTTCAGGAGGAAGAATCGGCTCTCCACTGTGGGTACTCACCAAAGGGACTTTTGAAAACCTTTGATTATCCAAGCATGCCTTTGTCATTCTTGTCGACCAAAAATGTGGCTAAGCTCTGCCGGATTCGAACCGGCGATCTCCCGTCAAAAGTAGGATGGGTATCCCAGCTATCCAGAATGTACTTAACGGATCGACCCGGGTGATTTACCGAGGGACGAAGACTGAACACCTGTCAGTGGTGTCCTCTATGAAGCTGGGAGTGAAGTATTCCCCCAGAGCCAAGTTCAGTCAAATTTCGCAATTCCGAAGAAGTTAACCCACGAGGCAATAATCCAAGACTCTCTACGAAATAAATCTCTCCCACCAAACGAGATCGATCTCCACAGAAACCTCATCAAGCTTACAAGGACTACCTAGTACATCCTCGTTGCAATGACCATACCTCTTATCGACTATTCTCTGGCCTAAACTGGCCATCATATACACTCCCACGCTGATATTTATACCCGACGGAGGAAGCAAAGCGTGGCGCACAAACCTGGGAGACAGTTCTTTGGGATGGATTAGGACAAGTTTACAAGATGATGCAGAGGATGTATACAATTTCGACAGGCGTGTGATTTTGAGTTTTGGCAAGGAGTTTCACGAAATGGGCTTTGTGCGCGCCAAGACTTCGCTTGCGAGAGTGCAGCTGACACCATAAACACAAGTCAACGATGGGTGGTGTTCTCTGGTATAGTTTGAGTAGCCTGGGCACCTACTCCACTTGGGAAGGAGACTCTGAAGACCACATTTCGTGCGGAAAAAATTCAGTGGATGATGAAGGCATGTCTGGATAAATCGGGGTGTTCACGGATGAGGGTTAACTTGGGGTGAAGACAAAGCCACCATAACTTCACAGTGGTACTTGCAAATGAAATCCGAGACACGAGTTATAGTTGAATTATCTAATATGTGCTTTTTTTCGAAATTGTGTCATTGCCAGAAAGCTGCATACGCAATTAAAATCTGATGCAAAAAAAAAGATACAGGTCTGCTGTCCGCCAGTGCTTGGTGTATAGTAGGATCTGATGAGAGAATATATAACTACCGTTGTAGCATTTGGTACCGTGATATTTTTCGTCATTCCCAGAATTACTGTCGTCGTTTTGGTTATCACAGTTGTTATCGGGAGCTTATCTTCCAGGGGTTGGGAGATAATTCAGCCTAAATCTAACAAGGTGTTACCCAATCACAGCTCTATAGACTCTAGAGTGAGGGCTGGAGGTTCAGAGGAGATATCGCCGACAAGAATTGAGTTTTCTTCTCCCCCAGCACACTCGTATTTGCGAGTGAAGTCCAGAGTATGAGTGCCCGAAGTCATACTAGTCACCTAGCATGTGACAAAATGCTTTAATTAGTTTAAATGACGTAGAGGGTGGAAACTATCTCGACAGGCATGAGATTTTGAAAACTGGCATGGAGTCTTACGAATTGAGCTTTGTGCGTGCCAAGGCTTTGCTTGCGAGACTACAGTCGACACTACAAACACCGACATGGTTAGATGGTGCGGTGGTGCGGTGGTACATCGTCTTATCTGTTCTTCCAAGTAGCCTTCATAACTTGGACACATATCCCACTCGAGACGGGAGATCGCTGGTTTGAATTCGGCAAAAAATGACCACATTTATCGCGTTGCAGATGTAGATGAATGACGAAAGCATACGTAGGTAATCAAAGGTTTTGAAACGTCCTTTTGGTGGGTACTTACGGTGGAAAGTCAACTGGATGCGTAATCAAACACGCTTCATAGTGGTATCTGCTAATGAAATCTAGAGGATGAGTGTCCCAAACGCCAAAACAGTCATCTAATATTTTCCAGAGCTAGAAAGCTGAATACACGTTAAATGATTTCAAAAAAATACCCCTGGGACATACGGGCAAACAGGAAACATTAATTTTGTAGTTTGTAACAGCGCGTAACGAAGTTTGTCAAAGATTCTAGCGCGCGAATGGGATTCCAAAAGCTTGCCTCCTTTCTCGGGACGTTGTTCCTGCAAACCAGCTGAAACTAAATCTACTAAATTGAAAACCCTCGCAAATCTGTAGAGTAGATGACCCTAGCACCACACTCGACTCATGAACATTTTACACGGGCATACTTTAACCAACAGGGGGCTTATAAACGACTCACCCTGATGCACATTTATATAGTCCACTCTATCTTATATTATCATAGGGTAAAATCGTGACACTAACCATACAGTTGCTGAGCCAATAAGTCTTCTCTCAGGATTTCTGTATCGAAGCTGAGATGTCAAAAAGTTTTCTATAGCTAGCTTTCGATAAAGGTGCTTGATATCTGGTCTACGAGTCAGGGTGAGCGATTTTCATACCCTTCGACACCGCTGCATCACTGCATGAAATAAATGGTGTGACGACAGTTGATGTCATTCATTGAGAAATAAATCCTATGCGACTGTGGTATCAAATAAGATTCTGAGCTACATTTGCCTAGTATTTTAGGTAGAGGCCCGTTTTGCCAACATCCCTATACATTCAACGGATCATCTACTTTCTTTCCAATTATATTTGGCTGATTTAGTTCATCTCAGCCTCTAACAATCATTCGACTAGCTAAAACCCAGTCTTAATCATGCAGGAGGATTACATATTGATCCAAAAATTAGGCACGTGCGACAACATGCTACAGGCTGTAGACTGCAGTGTTTGAATCGAGAATTTTTCCCAGACCGATTAATAGAAACACGCCAATGTCGTAGTTAGCGTGCGGGAGCTGATTGGGAAACCCAGGGTGCTTGAGAAATACATCTCAAAGTTAGATAAAGTACGAACCTAGGTGCTAGTTACAAACTTTTGAATAATAATCTGTTATTATTACTTTGTGCATTCGACGGCTGACCTGCGCCAAAAATGAAAGTTATTAATTGCGCTTTTGCGTTTCTTCTCGACATTCCAGGAACTCTAGTTCAACGTAGACGCATGGTCTTAGTAGGAGACGATCTACAAAAAAATTACTTTACTTACAAAGTTCCATGGCCCTCAAGTTTTCCACAACCCAAAAATAATAAAATATTTATATCAATCTACACTGGATCCGACAAAAACCAATTACTAGCCTCTTATTGCTCAGTTTATTTAAAAACGTCTGCAATTATAGGGCAAGTAGCATACGGTCTGTTGGAGATGAACAATCCCTCGAAGCTACGATTTAGTAAAAAAGATAAAATGTATTATACGTGTAAAAAATATATTACAGATCAATGGAAGGAATTCAATTCTCGTGGAAGTCCCAAACAATTAAAAATTGGACTCTACCTAGTCTTATACAAAAATAAATGTACAACCTCAACAATCTCCAGATTAGCCTTTGAAGAAGAAATATCGGTCATTGGAAAACATAAATGTTTCGCTCCTCCCGCAAATACTATCCTGAGAGGTAAACCTATCATAGATGCATCGTGGCGCTTAACAATGGAAGAAGAGGTTTATCAAGCTAAAGCTTTAATGGGAAAAAATTCAAAAAATACATATGCAATTGCCTGGTATCAAGGCTATCTGCATCTTTTCCGACGTGTTCCTCAAAAACCCGACTCATGGAGTCTAGTAACTAGCATTGGCAAAGAGATAAATAACGGAAAATTAATATACGACTTCATAGTCCAAAGCTTCAATCAAATCAAAATAAATGTAAAAGATTTAGAG
Source organism: Blumeria hordei DH14 (assembly GCA_900239735.1). NCBI lineage: Eukaryota > Fungi > Ascomycota > Leotiomycetes > Helotiales > Erysiphaceae > Blumeria > Blumeria hordei. Next base: position 2,185,950 of record OENG01000024.1, on the reverse strand, counting down.
ACAAAAGAGCTAGATTGGGTCTCATTAAAGACAAAAAATCCCGATAAATATTCAGAAACCCCATTACGAAAAGACTATCAAAAGAAAATCTTAAAGAAAATTCTCGACAGCCCAGGGATGGTAAAGGTTGACGGCCAAATAATCTGCCCAGAAAAATAATTAGCCTCATAATTTCAGCAATCCAAATGTTTTGCTAACTTTAACACCTGTCTTAATTTGAGAAAGCACGGCAAAGTCAGAGTAATCCATCGCATAGGTCGGTAGCAAATTAATCTCGTGTAAATAATTCCTGGCGTGGCTCATGGTTGTTGTCAAAGATTTGGAGTTGGTGGACAAGAGTACTTACTAAACCCTCGCTACTTAAGGCTAGGTTCAAGAGGTGAATTTCTATTCTTTTATTTGATAGATTCAGGGAGTACAAAGGTAATTATATTTTCCAAACATTACAATCAAATACTGGACACTTGCGTCGAAAAATGTTACATATAATCTCTTGCTCAAACATCTACGTTCGTAATTGTATACAGAGACACTCTCCAGTTCTCGAACTCCGCTTGAAAGTTTGATCCACATATGAATGTATGTCGTTAAAGTAAGCAATGGGTATACTCTAATATCACCAGTAAAGATAAGAGCCGCAAATATATTAAGGATGAGGGGGGCGAAAATTTAAAGCCTGTCGGCGGTCTCTCTTTTGAATCTCCAACTATCACTCGAGTATCGAGGGAGCTAAGATTGAGTAATGCTTTATTCCTGCACCAAGCTGAGCCTATGTCTTCTCTAAGCATACGCTTCCGATGATCTCCACGATGATCACGACGAAAACAATGATACTGAATAGGAGAAGAGATTTTCAACTGCCAAAAGTTGGGATGGCTAGTAGAGACACCCTTACCACACTCCAGTATATACTACCCACCAACCCACAAATACTTAGCTTTTGAAAATAATGGAACATTAATTCAACAAATATAACATTGAGGATTCGAAACCTCCATTTTCCATCACTTCAACATGCGCTTAATTAGAGTAGAGGGCGTCCATACTACACAAATCACTCGACGACCTATATCCTTAATGACCTTTGGACTCATAGCTAGGCTGCTTGAGGATAATTCTCTAGACCAATAATTTCCTAACATTATTCAAGGTCATCGGTATCTCCTGCAGCGCGGGTCAGGGGAGTGGTTATGGAAAGGCCGGCAAGAGGCCTGCTCTTTGGTATTTTTGGAAAATTGGTATGGGTTCGATGAGTGAGGCAGCTCAAAGAATATGGGCGCGATTTATGAGCAGAATAATATCAATATAAATCGGGAGAATATATGATGAACTGTCGAAATAAAGGTGCTGGATAGCATGAATTGCATTGATTGTTCTGTCTCAGTGGCTTCTAGACAGTTTGTGTACATGAATTCTTAGCAATGCAAATCCAAATCAGGTGCCATCTCCTAGCCCTCGTTACATACTCTAATAATGACAATGAATCGCACGACAGTATACAACATGAGTATGGGATCAGGGTCAGTGGATGAAAGTTCATCTCACGGGTATCAAACCATACCATGCACTTTTCGAGTCTATTGCATCAAACCAGGTCAATGAAAGAGGTGTCTATAATCTCGGTCGTGAGTGAGTTCGTGAGTGATGTGTGAGAGCCTTATTTGTTTCAGTCGTAGAAAAAGTTCCGAAACACAGGGTCTAAATTTCCTATAGGGATACACACACCTATAGCGTCCGATTCACAGATATTTTTAAAAAATACAAAAAGGCAGCAAATCCTTCTTATATAGTCCAATTATCCATTGCACGAGGGCTCCACACTTATTGGTGTTTGTCGGCCATTTGATGTTATTTAGTTTTAATCTGATATTTTCGGTGGGAAATATATACATGTGTGCGTACACGATGGATCTCTCGATGATATGATGGTTCTGTTCTGTTCATTTACGTGCTGGGTACATGTCACCCATCGCACTCCTACTGGTGCTTAAGCACGAGAGGGGCAGGGCCGGATCAGGTTAACTACCGTGAAGAACAGATAAACCTCGTCCCATCTAAATGACCGGAGCGCCTCAGACCTCACCTATGTGTTGAATCATACCAAGCCCGACCGTCCAGAAACCCGCTGTATAACCGCCGTAGCGCAAATTCCTCCTCAGCCTCGGCCACCATGCGCCAGAGCCCTTGACATCCTCAATGGCTCCGAAATATAAATGTAGTCTCAGATCTCATCGCAGCTCTAGCCTTGCATCTTCATACCATATCGTTTGGTTGTTTTTGTCATTGGGGATTTGTGTAATCCTCTCGTTATATGTTACCTTTTATTCCTCTTTTGCAAACGTCCTGTTTCCATCATTGCTTTCCTCATCAGGGCGTGTGCAGGTAGGTGATGTGACGAGTATGGAGGTGGGTCGCAGGTGGCAGGATCGACTGAGAAATGCTTCGTCGTAGATATATAAGGAGTTTGAGAGATGTCGGATTTTTGAATACGACCCCCAGATAAACCTTGGCCCATTCGTGAATCGTATGTTGGTGGTGATGATGGGTTTTTGTTCGACTTTCTTGCGGTTGTGAAATCTCTGCCGGCTGATTTTTCGACCAAAATATCGAGTGCAACTCCTTCGAGCCAAACACCCATCATGAAGAACTCATCCCGCCCTTTTTCATGGCTGAATCTCGGCTCTGAGAAAAATTTCACTCCCGGATTCGTAGGGCATACCACGATATGATGGATCTCTTTGTTCTAATGCACCCTGCGTGCGTATCTGCCTTATGAGCGGCACACCAATGTGCACTAAGTCATGTGACTACTACTACTAAGTGACGCAACAAACTCCGATGCCTTGCAGGTGACAATGACGCTACTTTGACTTTTGACGATTCCACATTGATGTCACAAAATCTGTTGCTCAATTACATGATACAAGGAATATTTCATTTTTTCGATCATATTACATATTACATATTACTATCTATTTACGACATCAACAAAGATTACTTTTGATATTGGTCTAAGCTTTGAGTACATCAATGAAGTTGAAAGTGCTAACTATGCACTGGGAAGTAGTGGGCGCCAAGCATCAAGAAGTCGAATCTCAACAAGGATTGTATAAAATTTCTGTATTCAGCAGTGAAACTATGATGGCAATTGACAATAAGTGTTGTATATATATACAATCCCAGCTATAAAAAAAGAAATAATCTAAATCCTACAATAAATTTGTGTACAGATATCTAGCTATTATACATGATTAGTGTCTTGCGTAGATGTAAGATAACTCTCTTGACTTCAGAGGAATCCATGATTTGTCTCTCGATCTCAAACAACATTCTACTATGGTTATGAGATTTGCGGAGTGATGAGGAGTGGATGATGTTATATTTAGTGGGTGACAGTGAATAGACTCATACAATACTTTGCTGTAGGTATATGAATAGAAAGTAAAAGACTAGAGATGTTTTCATTTACTGTGGGTACATATATGAAACTATATACATGCTCGCATAAGCAGTTATTATTATTTCATTTTATTGTCCTGTCTGAGTCTATGATTATGTAGAACATGCAGGTCCTCTGCCTAAAGGCCAAGGATACCTATACCAGTAGTATATCCCCTCCTATACCTCCCATACATCTCCCCTCAAACAGTACCGCCCCTGACTCGACCATACACTTAGAGGAGCTCTTTGCCCTTCATTATCTCCCCTCTACAGCCAACAAAACGATGGCCATTTGCGGGTGTATGGCAGCCGGGAAAAATCGCAAAAATCACTGGGTGTGGGGATCTTCTAATACCGACATTAGAAATAAATCCGAAGACATAGTGACCCTTCTGAAGCGTTCGAAGAGGCCGGCAAGCTGGGTGCTGCAGACCTGTGTAAAACTATAAGCGTCTCTCAAACTTCTTAGCCGTATTTCAACTATTTCCCATAGGTCTTGATAAAATGGTAGAAAAGTCTTGACAGAGCATGATTGCTGTATGGTAGCTAAGCCCAGCTTCTTTTGTGTCGTCCAGGGCCCTGGAGAGTGCCGTTGACTCGTCGACAATAGATGTTCTCCTGGCTAATTAGCCGAAATCTCGGTCTTGACGCCCACAAACGTTCCAAAGTTGAAAACCCCTCGAAAATGTCAGTCCCAGCATGGTCTTCAGAGACTTGTTACCCCTCTCGCTCCACGTCCCGGTAGCCTGTTAACCCTTAAGATGTGAAGCCCACTTAGAGCAATAGTCCTCCACAAGCCGGGACCCTAGGCTTTGTGAATTTCGACTTGATTTCCTCCTTGCGGCTATAAATAGCATCGTAAATCTGTGGTGAGAGATTGCCGGTAATCAATAGCGCAAACTCCAATTTGCAATTGGAACAACTCCTCTATCGGTCGTTGAGGCGAGATGATTTGTAGTTAGGAAGAATTTGACGTCTCAGATGAGAATGGTAAGGGCGGTATTATTGAGAGGTATTCAGATGGAGATGTGCTTGTATTTGCTTTCGACTTCGATCCGGATGCAATTCTTCCTGGCTATCCTAGATACGCACAGCATACTCAGTGGTTACGCCGGCACCAACGACAGTGGAGAGTTCATACTCCTTGTAAACAAATCCTTCCACCCAAAAATTATAACACTATAGTAGCAATGGAAACTGCGAATGCTGGAAAAAGTCTCAAATGAGATGCAGCTCCAGCCAGGCAAAGCCTAGTTACCGGTGCCACATATGGTGCGCTCCGTGTCAAGATTGCCTTCTGTATAATCTATGTACGTGGAGATGACCAGGTACAGCGTTCCGTAATTCTGGCCCGGTCTTTTTATTTTTTTTGGCCCAGGGCTATACCAGCTATCCCCCAACGATCAAAAACCGGGCGGGTCATTTGGCTGAGTGGTTATGCAATTATGTCGTGCACAATGTAACTTGGTAACCTTTAGCAAAAATACCGAACTTTTGATTCTTGCTCCGTCCCAGTGTCTACATGCTACTCTAAGATATCATTTTACTAGCTGTATAGGGAAGATAATGAAGGGCAAAGGGCTCCTCTAAGTGTATGATCGACCGACGACTCGTGAAGCGTAGTGCTGTTTGAGGGCAGCTAAATAGGTGGGGATTACTACTAGATAGGTATCCTTGACCTATAGGCAGAGAAGACCTGCATATCTTCATATAGTTAAAGACTCGGAAATTTCAATAAAAGAATTAGTAATAAACAGATATTCTTCACGGTCCTAACTCTCCCGGAAGATCTAACCCAGCCAAACCTAACTCGTCAACCACGCTAGATATATTCCACTACCTACCGAGAAAGTTCAAAATAATGCGAAGCATTAAATCTGAGGCTCTAAATGAAATGCGACCTCTCACAACTATCACCAGCTTTGAAGGTACGATCAAAAAATTTGTAATTATGTGTTTTTTTGTGCACGTTAGCAAGAGTAAAGTGATAAATGTTAATTTTAAAATCCGCAGGTATCTCATGGCTTAGACTACGAGAATCTGTGTGTGTAGAGCTTTTTTTTTTTACATCAGATTTTAATTGCATATGCAGCTGTCTAGCTATGACACAATATCAGAGAAAATGTACAGAAAAGATGACTCAATATTCAAGAAGAGCACTCATCCCTAGGATTTCATTTGCAAGTACCACTGCGAAGTTATGGCGGCTTTTTCTTCACCACAGGTTAACCCTCATCAGTGAATACCCACCCAGGGAAACGTCTCAAAAACCTTGTGTTATCCAGAAATGCCTTCATCATCCACTGAACTTTCTCCGCGAGAAATGCAGACTTCGGTGTCTCCATCCCAAGTAAAGTAGGTGCCTAGGCTACTCAAACTATACCGGAGAACACCACCAGGAGGCGGACCGCGGCACCTTCCATCGTTTGCGTGTTTTTATAGTGTCCGCTGCACTCTCGCAAGCGAAGTCTTGGTGCGCACAAAGCCCAATTCGTGAAACTGCTTGCCAAAATTCAAAATTACACGCCCGTCGAGATTGTATCCATCCTCCGTGTCATCTTGAAAACTTTTCCTTATCCCTCTCACGTCCATTCCAAAGAACTGTCTCCCATATTTGTGCGTCAAGCATTTTTTCCTCCGTCGGGTATAGATATCGGCGTGTATTTGGCGGCTAGCTGAGGTCAGAGAATAGTTGATGAGAGGTGTGGTCATTGGAATGAGGATGTACTTGGTCGTACTTGTAGACTTGATGAGACTTAGGTAAGAGTCGAACTCGTTGGGAACGAAAATTTGACATGGCGGAGAATTTTGAATTATTGCCTCGTGGTCCAACCTGTTCGGTATCGCGAAATTTGACTGAACTTGGCTCTGGGAGAATATTTCACTCCCAGGTTCGTAGAGGACACCGCGTACAGGTGTTCAGTCTTGTCCTCCAGTGTATAGCTTGAGACTAGGAGTAAACTTGTATTACTATTAACGTTCTAACTCCTCTATAAGTATATGAAATTCCCTATAATACAGGAAATTTGACTATAAATAATACATATCAAATTGAACTTTCAGAATACAGTTAGGAATGAGTGGGGCGCTTAACCGCTTGGATTGTGACTAAGGAGTATAAGGGATACAATCTCCATGTGGTCTTGAAACCCGGCGGCTCGCCTAGACTCGGAGCTCAGCGGCTCGCTTGCCGTGAGACTTGGCGTTTCGCTCGGATTCGGAGTTCAGGATCCTCACTTATACGCGGCTACATCTCAGTCAAGAGCATGATAAACGCAACCTGTGATTGATAGCTACTGAAGGAATATATAAAAAATTTTGCCCGCACGGTAACCTGAATATTTGAAGAGCCTCGGACTAGCAGCGGCACAGAATTGATTTTTTACCCGTATATTCGGTCTTCAGACTTCCTAACTATCTACAAGAAAATATTGGGAATTAAAATGGTTGAATATATAAAAAATTTGTTGGTCTCTTTCACGTAGAAACTAGAAGTCCTCTATAGTCATAGACTCAGATAGGACTATAATAAAATCTAATCTAATCTAATCTAATTCGGTCTTCAGATAGGGCATGACCCTCATCATCTATTGGAAAATATTAAGCAAAACAATATTCATTTTTACTATTAACTCTAAAGCTATTTAGATAGTTTTAGCTGTCCTTCATAGTCATAGACTCAGTAGGGACATAAATAAAATTCTATTCTATTCTATTCGGTCTTCAGGGCTAGATCACGTCAGTGACGGGCAAGTATCGAAGGTTATACAGCGATTGGATGTCTAATTTAGAAAGATCGGCTGACGAATTAAGAAAATGGTCAGGTGGAGGAAAAAAAGATCATTTGGACGGAGGAGGCTTTGTTGGACATTGGAGTGAGATTTCTAAGAGAAGATATAAAGTCTGAATAAGTTGAGAATATACTGGGATGAGGCAAAGTTGAGGGCCCGGACGTATGGTGACCGAGGCTGAGGAAATTTTAGCGCTACGGCGCGAAGAAAGAGATTTCTCTAGACGGTCGGACTCGTGATTCAGCGCATAGGTAAAGTTTAGGGCAGTCCGGTCATTTAGCTAGGACGAATTTAACCCTAATGCGAATGGTATCCAACAGCAGTAAGATTGACCTCGGCAGCGTTGAGTTTCTCGAGAGTGCTGATAGTACCAATTTTCTAGGAAATTAGTACATTATGAGATCCAAGTGCGACATATGTCTTTCATTGATCTGGTAATGGGGATTTCAATAAATCATATCGCACACGCTTTGGCTCACTTGACCTAGGAAACTCTGGCACCTCTCTTTCCATTCATGTTGTAAGTAAAGCAATTATATTGTGCTCACCCGGGTCTTTTTCAATTGCCAACTTGGCATAGAGTAATCCCTTGATTCCGGTAATTGTAGATCGGTCAACTACTTAGAATTACACTACGCCATGCGAGTCAAAATCGGCAAATTTTAGGCATCATGCTGCCACTCAGCCCGGGCGGTGTAATTGCAGAAACCCATCCGCGTCCGAAAAATCGATAGACCCTTGATTTTTTTGTAACTCCTAAAAGTTCAAAGACCGCTTTTCTGACTATCCTCTTAGTAGGCTTTACATCTAATATGATCACCATACCTTCGGCGGATTGCTTGGTCCTCAATTTTTGTGGTAACTTCGAATTTGCAGGTAAGAGTTTTATCATCGCAGTTTCTAAATTGTCATATTTCATACGCTTCTTTTTCCTAGTTAGTGGCCTAAAAGCCTTGGATATTACTGCTTATTTGAGATTGGGAATGAGGAGATCGTGGTAGATGCACTATTTTTCTTTTGAATTATCAGCTACAATTGGGGTGACGGATAAACGATAAAACCTTTGAGTGCATAGCTGTTCCGCGGCAGGCTAGGTATGGGTTTGTGTTAAACTATTGTCGTCATGTTTCACCTGCGCTGCTTCTCAAAATTTCAGACTGAACACAGTTTCAGGTGAACTTTTAATCGCACAGAGAATATTACGCTGATGGGAGCGCAGTGATGTTTGTGGGACTTCAGCAAGGTGGTTTAGGTGTCTCTGGGAGGCGATGTTGCGGAAGACAACAGTTTCTAATTCGAGACCAACCATCTATTCACGCCTTGGTAATGCTGAGCTTCCATCTTAAATGACCGTAAGATTGATAGTTTAAATGCCAATGCTGTGAAGACTAGTGGGAAAAGTAGAGGATTTTACTCACGGTCCTCGACGGAATCATGGAAAGCCGAAGATAGCGACAAATCAGGATGGGTTGTTTCGAAACATGATTCTCAGGGCTAAATGTGTTATTGCCTGAGGTGCAACCTGGATCAACTCATCACAGAACCATTCTAAAAGTAGAGCACACGGGTGCCTGATTACGCCACCATGCCTAACATCGGACACAATCTCCAGGCTCATCCGATTATGTCATCTCAGCACGTGCCGCTATCAGACAAGGATCTGAAAGTCGCACCCGAGAGCCGATTTTCCCAAATGCCCATCAACCCTCCGCAACTTCAACTGTCACTCGGGGCTTTCATGGCAGTTGAAACATTCCGAATTATTTGTACACGTAAAGTTGATAAGCGCCCTTCACTAATGCAGCATGGATGAAATTGTGGATTTCTTAACCCGAGCTTGAACTATCGATGCCAGCTATACTTCACTCCCAATCAAGTTGCATACTCACTTGTAGTGATCAGGTGTGAAATTTCCTGCTTTATTTCCGCTAGTCAACGCCGACGGCGATAATAAGATTTATGCCTTGCTTACCTCATGTCTTCAGCTCAGACGTTGTAATTACGTGAACCGCTAATATTAGAACAGCTCACAAACCGGGTGGGCGACGAAGCAGTCCGATAGGGAAGGAGAGAAGAAAGATATTGAGATGTGAGAAGTGTAGATGAGGCGATGAAAGAAGTCGCAGAAGAGCACCCCTGAAGGCTACGACATGTCGCTCGTCATAGGGCACAGCTTTCCTGACAATTACCAGGTCGACCCCTCCACTTTCCCAGCTTGGAGAAAGACAAAAGGCTGATGCCCTTCGCTGCTGCCTTACGTTCTAACCCTTGCCCCATGTCACTGTTGGGGCTTCTCAACTACCCCGGAGATTTTGCAACATAAGCGCGAAGATCGTGCCCGACATCCAGCCCCAACACGAGACATCAACAGGTACCTGCCCACGGTACATACCTTCCTCCCTGATACCAGACCGCCTGTCGTGGTGCCAGTGATGGCTGAGGTGGGAAGAGTAGTCGGACCCCCACGGCTAAAGCTATACCCTGCCCATCCGTTCTCCAAGAGCATTCTTCCTTCCCGGTGCTAACTCCTGACTACCTTGGAAAGGGCAACTCTCGATATGCTCGTGAGCTTCCGCTGATTGAGAGAACTGGTAGGAGCTCTTGCTGGTTCCAGTCGAGACGCTTCAAGGAAAAGGCCGTGGCCCGACCTTCCTTCCTGCAATAGCAATCAAGTAGGTACACGGATCTGTTACATCTTATCCTCTAGGATAGCAAGATCCATCTCTCACAACTATAAGGGCCCAAGGATTGCCACGTTACGCCATCACATTCTGCAGTAAACTTACAAAAGCCGTGGGACATCGTCACTCGTTTCTTCCATCACTCTACAAAAATATTCATTCATCTTATCATCCCATCTATCTCTTGCTAAAAATGCAGACCGTCTTTGCCCTTGCAGTTGTGGTGTTCACCACCTTCACCACCGTCGTAGCCACGCCTTCTGGCTGCTCTGCCAGCTATGATGGCCCATTTCAAATAACAGTTGTGAAGCCCTCAACCAAACGACGTGATACTACTGTATGTTGAATAATTATATCTTATGTGGCATCGCTAACTTTCATATAAGCAGTCTACTTGTGGCCAAGATGGCTATTTGACATTGACTCTTGCGCAAGGTCAACTTACCGATGCAAAAGGTCGAGTCGGATACATTGCCTCCAACTATCAATTCCAATTCGATGCGCCACCTCAAATAAATGCAGATTCAGTTGGTGGCTATTCATCGTGCTCCAATGGCTCGCTTGCATTGGCCGAATCGTCTGTATTTTATCAATGCTTGAGTGGGGATTTCTACAATCTTTACGATCGCTCTTGGGCCGAACAGTGTGAACCCATTAACATCGACATTCTCCCGTGTACTTCAGGTGCCTCAACTACCGACCAACCATCCGCCGAAGTTCCCGTCTCTCAAATTAATGATGGTCAACCACAAGCCACCTCTGCTACCACTCGTGTTCCCGCTCCTGTCTCTCAGATCTCAGACGGACAACCACAAGCCCCGACCCAAGCCCCGACCAGAGCCCCTGTATCGCAGATCAGCGATGGCCAGCCTCAAGCGCCCTCTGCAACACCACATAACGCCACTACTTCCGCGATGCCCACAGGAAAGCCTACGGAGAAGCCTTCCGGGATACCCGTTTCTCAGATCTCAGATGGACAACCTCAAGCTCCTCATGCTACCATGAAGTCTAGCTCCGCTTCATATGTTAGTTATACTAGTACTGCTTCCCAGTCATCAGCCACCTCACCGCCGATCACTGCTGGGGGTAACGCCAACGATGCAGGCTCTATCGGGGCATTTATCATTGCCGCTCTAGGTGCAGCTGCCTTTCTATAGAGGAGAGGATTATTTTGGTAAAGGAAAAGTCACTTGGAAATTCCCACCTACTTCTTCTAAGGCTGCGGAGTGGTTTGGCACGGTGAAAGCATGGATTGACATCGTATTTTAGGCTCCGGCAGTAATTACATGAGCTATTGTATTCGAATTGACGCACTTGCTCCAGCATAGGCCTGGGTGCATTGTGGTTTGAGGCGGTTTTATAATAGATTAGTTTTAATAAGAAAATCCCCAGCACGTATGATAATTAAAATTATGTGAGAAGTGCCATTTTGATACTGATATTTGCCACTTGAATTTGAGTACCCTAGAAATATCGGCCTCGTTCTATACCTCCATTAAATCAATGATCTTTCAAGTAACAAAAGAGATATATGTATATATATATATATTTTTTTTGAATCATTTAATGTGTATTCAGCTATTTAGCTATGACACATGACTGATACTATTTATACATGTAGGATGACTCTTTTGACGTTAGAGACACTCATACTCTGGATTTCATTTGTAAATACCACTCTGAGGTATGTTCGCTTACACGGTCGACCCTCTTCCCCAAGTACCCACCAAAGGGAAAGGAACAGAAGGGGATAGGAGCACTCTGATAGGCAGTCTTGGAATTAAGTAGTAAATTAAGAAACAAATCGGAAACTTGTGTGAATTTGAGTATATTTGGCAGTTCTTATGAAGGAAATAGCGGCCCCTCAATCGTCGAGGTTATAGAGCGCATTCTTACAAGTGCCTAAAGATGTGGAAATGACTATTGGTTTTGTAGTCATATGTGTGTCAATAACGGGGCCTAACTGGCAGCTACAATTATTCCAATATCTAACAGCTCTGGTGAAAGCTATCAGCCCCAATTCAGCCTAAAAAGTACCTCAAAATTCTATAATTTTTCTCCGATATTGTGTCATGGCTAGATAGTTGCATACGCAATTAAAATCTAATGCAAAAAAAAAAGAACCCGAGGAGGAGCTAAAATCTTAACTGAGTGGCTGATACAGATTTTGTTTTATAAAATATATTTTTTTAGTAAGGAAAATATTTTATACCAATACAGTCCTTGTAAGTTTAGAAATTCCAAGGGGAAATTAGGAAAGGCAAGGGAAACTCATCATTAGTCCGGTAAAGACTAGAGGAGGTGTCGTAAATTATTCTGCTTCAAGCCAGATCCTTTTTCCTAATTGCAGATTCAGACAACGTGTGAAGGGTTAAAGCAGACGGTCAGCGCACGTAAACTATATCATAAAATAATTAATATTCTTCTATGGGAGAGATAACTACACTGGATCGTGCGAGCATAAAGTGTGCCCTGACAATCACCTTACATAAGCATTATCAAAAGACCTTGTTCTGTGCGTAGTCCTCATTATATGTAAGGCTGGGCACGCAAGTCAGCCCAGACAACCAATAGCGGGTAAACCCGTAACAGACATCACCACCCTTCAATACAACTTTCGTCTGCCCGTTTTGCCAAAATTCTCTGGATTCTTCTCGATAATCTCGATGCTGCTCGACAACTCGGAACGGTCCCAGTTTGCTCTTCTCAAGAAGCATTTATCAAATTTGCCAATACCGAATCTGAATGGCCACGTCGTCCTCGCCTCCCCCATACCACTCCTGGTAATGTTCAAGTCCACTAGATTACTGGTCATAGAAATATCACAGGAAATAGCCATGCAGATGGAGCGGCGAAAGAAGCCATGACAACACTACCCCCCCTTTGCCCTCTCACCTCAATCTTTCAGCTACGAAAAAATGGGTTAAGTATTCAAAAAATGAAGACTATAAAAAATATTGGGAAATCTCTGCCCCGCATTCCTACAAAGACTTGAACATCGGAGTCTCCTACCACTGTCCTGGAGAGCTATCACTCCAAAGGCATCTTGTTGCTCATATATACGTCGCACGATCAGGGCATGGAGACTTCGTCTCTTACCATTTACGGCATTCTCATACTAGTGCAAATATGCACTGTAGCTGTGGCGAGCTCAAATCCACAAAACACTTCTTAGAATGTAGCCTGCCAACTCTTAGAACACCAAAGGCACCCATAAATGATCCAAATATAATCATATTCCTTCTCGGAACCCACAACGGCGCCATTGAGCTTGTCAATTAGGTTGTGCCTGCATTTTACTGTTTGCGATATTAGCGCTCATCATGTTTTTACCCTGTGTTTAAGATTAGATAACAAACACTGTTTGTAAGACGGGATGGGAAGATTACGTGGTCTGGACCATGCAAACTTACTCAAAGAAGACGAGCGAACTTGTACTTCAACAGAAGTAAGATCATGGAGGATAGAGCAATCAATCATCTTTCTTTCCCTTCTCTCTGAGAAAACATCAAAGTCCCAATCTTCTGACTTCTTCTAACACAGCCCCCCACCACTTTTACCATGAAGCTAGCCACGGTCATATTAGGTGGTAGGATCAAAATGTTGAAATCTAGACATATCAGACCGAACTGCACGCAGTGCGGAGTAGACGAAGACTACTCATCTTCGATCGCTACCAGCTTTGGTGAGGTCTCGGTTGGTAATGATCTCGGTGGTGTGAATGTCATTCCATCACGTAATCAGAACATAATGTTTCTACCTAAGCAAGGTAGAACATAGATAGCCAATTAGATGTTGATTAGACGAAATACCTTCAACTAACTAAATATAAGTTCAGTAAAACCAAAAATCTCACTGATCCTAACCTTTTATCTCTGATACTTAAATCCTCCATATCTTACGATTTGTACAGTATTGACTTGACGGCCAACGTTCACTTCTATCATTCGAGATAAACCTCTAGAACTTTAATACAAACCCTTCTCATCACCAACCCTTGATCATGGAGGAGAAGCCATCCAACGGGTTTCCGAAGCGTACCCAGCACCGGATACGGAGATGGTGGATTGAATCAAGTCGGCCTCGACTGTTACAAAGAAGGGAGATATAGATGAATATGCACACCTCATGTGGTCTCAGTGTCTAGGCCTCGTATGGCTGGGGCTGCATCTTTTTGGAGCCTTTTTCTCGCGCACGCAGTTTCCATTGCTACCATTTTTTATTTTTTTAGGTAGAAGGTTCTGTGGAAAAAGTGGCTGAATTCCACTGGTAAACACTGAGCTTAGTGGCTATTCATTGAGGGTAATATATCAATGATCTTTCAAGAAACATGAGAGGCAAGGAGCACTGTACAAGGTGTGACCTGGGTCAGAGAGGAGCCCAATTGTTGTGGTTATGAGCTGAGAGGTGTATAGCAATTAAATGACTGCTGTCTGTCGGTGGAGTGGCATGGGCTCATGTGCAATGGTGAGTTGCGGAGATGGCGCGCTCACGCTGGGTGATGGCACGATGGACACTGAGTGCGTATCACTGTGGCCAAATGGGTGTCAGTAGGTATCAAATGTGAACTCTTACTGACAATGGTGATCTATGAAGGTGATGCTAGATGTGCATCCCGACGATTGTTAATATCATCTAATGGATGATGTGAAGTATGATATTATTTGGATAGATTCATACACTAAACTCGGCAGGTGGAGAGAGAGTATATAGTACATCAACAGCGTCAGTGCACCAGCCTGTATTTTCTGTTGAAATATGATATATCTTGGTATGCCAAGAATAACCCTTTTTTTTTTTTTTGCATCAGATTTTAATTGCGCATGCAGCTATCTAGCTATGACACAATATCAAAGAAAAGTACAGAAAAGATGACTCAATTTACAGGTAGAGCACTCATGCCTCGGATTTCATTTGCAAGTACCACTGCGAAGTTATGGTGGCTTTTTCTTCACCCCAAGTCAACCCTCATCCGTGAATACCCACCCAGGGGAACGTCAAAAACCCTGGGTTATCCAGACATGCCTTCGTCATCCACCGTATTTTCTCCGCGCGAAATGTGGTCTTAGGCGTCTCCTACCCAAGTGGAGTAGGTGCTCAGGCTACTCAAACTATACCGGAGAACACCACCAGGAGGCGGACCACGACACCTTCCATCGTTTGCGTGTTTTTATAGTGTTCGCTGCACTCTCGCAAGCGACGTCTTCGCACGCACAAAGCTCAATTCGTAAAACTCTGCCAAAATTCAAAATTACACGCCCGTCGAGATTATATCCATCTTCAGCATCATCTTGTAAACTTGTCCCAATCCCTCTCACGTCCGTCTCAAAGAACTGCCTCCCAGATTTGTGCGCCACGCTTTGTTTCCTCCGTCGGGTATAAATATCGGCGTGGGCGTGTATTTGGCGGCTAGCTGAGGCCAGAGAATAGTTGATGAGAGGTGTGGTCATTGAAATGAGGATGCACTTGGTCGTACTTGTAAACTTGATGAGACTTAGGTAGGAGTCGAACTCGTTGGGAGCGAAAATTTGACATGGTGGAGAATTTTGAAACATTGCCTCGTGGGCCAACTTAATCGGTATTGCGAAATTTGACTGAACTTGGCTCTGGTAGAATATTTCACTTCCAGGTTTGTAAAGGACACCACGTACAGGTGTTCAATCTTGCCCTCCTGTAAGTCTGGCTAATTAGACTATCAAATTTCCCATCCTATATCATTGTCATCATTACATCCCGCACGGAAAGTTTAATGCATATTTGCATTTATTTCCCACTAGCATTTCATCAGATGATTATGTCTCAAATGCAGGTTATAGGTTTCTCGGATCTATTACCGACACACATGTATTTAGCTTTATATTTCTGTCACATATATCTGTATGTATATAGATCTACATCTACAGGGATCATAACTTATGATCCATGGAGATTGATAAATACTGGTCAAAAACCACAGTTGATAAGATATGCGCATACGCAATCTCATTCTTATCAGCTCAGTTTACTTAGAACCATACATCTCATAACACTTATTTCCAGTCAATTCTTCCTTCTACAACTTCATACAAGACTCACTGTATCGGTCTAACCGCCGACACTGATTCCGCTATAACCTCCATATTCGCTCAAGCTCATAACTTTAACATTTTCCACCCTTTCCTGTTACAGCAGCCCATCCTGCGTTCCCCTGTCTCCTAACAACTCAACCGAGCCAGCACAACACCAATGTGCTAGATGGTCTATGACTCAAGTAGTACAATAAACATACCTCTCTCGCTCTCTCTGCCTCTCAAATTATCCTCACTGTCTACAAGAAAATAATTCAACGTTATCATGGTCAAATAAATTAAATATAGTTAGATTCTTTCATGTAGATTCTAGAAGTTCTCTGTAGTCACAGACTCAGATAGCACTATAATTAAATCTAATCCCAGTCCTTTTCTATCACATGACCGTGTAACCATAGCTGACTATAATTAAATATGTATCTGCTCACAATTCGGTCCCCTATATCACCAATCCTATTCCTTCTGGCTATAGAAGGAGCACTCAACCTGTCACGCGGCCGATTTGGCTACGCTGACGACATTGCGCATTTCGCATCTGCACCAGACCTTTCCTCTTGCGCAAAACTGCTCCAGGATCAATTAGATCAAACGCTTACTTGGGGCCATGGAAACGGCATATCTTTTGAGATATCCAAAACCGAGCTACAGTACTTCCACCGTAAACATGGGACGCCAGAATAGCCAAGTCTTTACATTAATGGCCATGAGATCAGGCCTAACGACCACACCAGGTGGCTCGGAGTTTATTTTGATCGAAACTTGCGATTCAGATACCATGTTAGCCAGGCCTGTAGAAAGGCTCTTAGCATAACAGGTCACTTAAAGAGGATTTCATGTACTACCCGAGGCATTAATCCACACCTTCTCAAACAGGCTCTCCAAGGAGTAGCATTTGCCACGCTTTTCTATGGAGCTGAAACGTGGTACTCAAAGTCAACACCAAAAGGTATCATCACACGTATCCAATGTAGAATAAACGACGCTGCCCGTGCAGTCCTCCCTGTCTACTGTACAACCCCTACTGCCGCCCTTCTCCGAGAGACTGGGTGGGGCCCGGCACTTGCATGGCTTGAGAGAATACACGACCGTCTCGCAGTCAGAGTTGCAGCAGCAGACCCAAGGCATCCGCTCCGACGACGCTGGAACTCACCTCGTATGCGTTGGATCCGCCAAAGAACCTCTCCCGAACTTTCCACCGACACCATTCCGTCACCCTGGGACATCAACGTCAAGTCACACTTACAAACTATAGGCGCTGTAGGCAAAAGAATAGGTCTACAGGAATTTACAAAGTGGCACACATCACAGTCCCCCTTAGACTTATTTGTTTTCTCAGATGGAGCACTTATCGACAACCAAGCCGGAGCTGGGTACGTGATATACCGCGGCTTCTCGCAGGAAGTTGGGCGGGGCTCACTTCCCCTCGGAATTTCTGCTGAGGTTTACGATGCCGAAATTGCCGGAGCAACCGAAGGACTCGCCACAGCACTTCGTAACCTCATGGCCCGATACGCCAATAGGGTGTTTGTGTGCCTAGACAACCAGGAGGCTACCCTTCGGCTTCTTGTATGCACCCCCACCCCCTCTAGTTCTCCTCGCATCACTCAGTTCAGAGGGCTTGCGACAGCTTGGACTAGAAGAGACCGTTGCCACTTCACAGAAGTCGGCTCAGTCATCATTAGATGGTGCCCTGCACATGTTGGTATTTTGGGAAACGAGGTTGCAGACGTTCTCGCCAAACAGGCCTGCAAACTCCCAGCTTCCTCACTTGCAACATCAATCTCGAGAGCAAAGAGGGATATTAAATTAGATACCAAGATTCGACGACCAGATATTGGACGCAAAACGCCCCTAAAAGATACAAACAGCTTGGAATTAGTGAAAATCTTGGAGACTCACTCGAACTCAGGAGTCTCGACCGGCGAACACTGGGCCTGCTTCTTGCTGCACGGTCAGGGCATGGGGACTTTGCAGACTACCACTACCGTTTCCAACACCTCGAAGCTCTCTTGACCTGCAGCTGCGGACAAGAAAAGTCACCCGACCACTTCTTCAATTGTCGACTAGGGCGCAGCCGATCACGACTGCAAGGTGGACCTCGACATCCCAACGTTGGAATCCCCTGGATTCTCAGCTCTCCAGAAGAGGCTATCGCCTTCAGCAAGTGGGTCCACAAGACTAATTTTTTTGAAGAGACCAATTCTCACTCCTAGCTTTTACACTCGCACCACACGAAGTATTTAGCGGGACTCAATCACGTACTAGTAGCTCTGTCTGTACTGGTGGTAGATTGTTTCTCCTCTCTAGCATGTAGATTTAAATTTTAATTCTGTCTGCAGTATAGTTAACAGAAGACCCAGAGGAAGGGTGCTTTTAATTAGAATGGTTCCGGAGATTGTAAGAATGACATACCAAGTATGAGGATGAGTTAGAGTTATGATGAATGTGTTTAATGTACGACGAAGTCTACTGATGTGTAATGGATAGTTAATTGTAAAGAAATTGCTATAGTTCTATCTGTGTAGCGAGAAGTCCCTCTATATACATGAAAGCGGGCTTTTCCGCACACTAGTGTAAATTCCAACATACTGTTGAAATATCGTATATCCTGGAATGCCAAGGATAACTCATTTGTAAGTCCGGCTAATTAGGTTATCAAATTCACCTTCCTACATCATTGTCATCAGCACATTCCTCACGGAAAGTTTAACATACATTGGCATTTATTTCACACTAGCATTCCAGCAGATGACTGTGTCTCAAATGCAGGTTATAGTTCTCTCGGATCTATTACCGACACACATGTATTTAGCTTTATATTCCTGGCTCATATATCTGTACTTATATAGATTTACATCTACAGGGATCATAACTTATGATCCATGGAGATTGATAAATACTGGTCAAAAACCTCAGTTGATAAGATATGCGCACACGCAATCTCACTCTTATCAGCTCAGTTTACTTAGAACCATACATCTCAATACACTTGTTTCCAGTCAATTCTTCCTTCTACAACTTCATACGAGACTTACTGTATCGGTCTAACCGCCGACACTGATTCCGCTTTAACCTCCATATTCGCTCAAGCTCATAACTTTAACAGGTTATGAGCCCGGTGCTCTCAGTAAATCAGTAAGACTTCCAATCCAAAAAATGGCCGCTTCTAGCTCTTTTTTTTCTTCTCGCAGATAAACGATGCTACCACTAGGATGGTAAAGCTATCAAATATTACCAAACTTTCGGGCCAAGAAAATTACAATGTTTGTTGAAGGAAAGAAACCCGAAAAGAACTCATCCGAAGAGGAAATCAATGCATTCGATTCATTAAAAAACCATGCCCTCACGGTTTACCTAGAGGCTGTATCCTCAAAACTTATTGAACAGATCATCGAGCTCGAATACCCACATGAAATGTGGAATTATCTCAAGCAACAATTTTATAGGGATACAGCATTCGCTCTAGTCTCTCAAATGCGAAACTTGATGAATCTCATCAATGCCTACGATCCGTCTTCCTCTATTTCAGACTACATCCAAAAATACGAATCCGAATGGCTTACGCTTCACAAAATGTCGAAAGCATCTACTGACTCCTGTCGTAAATTCCTATCGAAGTTCAGAGAAGAAGAAAAGACCATAAAAATGTTACCACGTGCAATTCTGCCTTTATGACAAAAGGTGTCATCGGCATCGAAAATTTTATCTAATCAAGAATCCAAGATTTCGAATATAAAAGAATGCAACTGGCGCAATAAACATTTTTCAGGACGGCACATTGGACACATACATAACAATTGCATTAAATTAAAGGAGTCTAGGACTTTTCTTTCCAAGAAAGATGGAGGCAGAGATGAGGCTCATATTACAAACTCAGAAGTAAGATGCCAGATACCATCCCTCCTTGATACTTGTGCAATCTCCCATATGTATCCTTACTGAAAACGGTTTGAGAATCTCTCGACTTGTACCGGACTTGAAACTTCAAGCTCTGGTCAATGTATTCCCGTGAAAGGTAGAGGAACTGTGGTGATGAATTGTAAAGCCTCAAGTGGTTCTGTTTCATCCCTTCGTCTTAATGATGTTTTAAATGAGGCTCACATTACAAACTCAGAACGAAGAGGTCAGATACCATCCCTGATACTTGTGCAACCTCTCACATGTGTCCTTACCTAAATCGGTTCGAGAATCTCTCGACTTGTACCGGACTTGTAACTTCAAGCTCTGGTCAGGTATGTCCGTGAAAGGTAGAGGAACTGTTATGATGGATTGTAAAGCCTCAAATGGCTCTGTTTCATCCTTTCGTTTAAATGATGTTTTGTATGTACCTCAACTGCAACATCCACTCTTCTCTTGGAAGAGAGAAAGATCCAAAGGCTATACTTTATTTGATGACGGGAATATAAAATTAAAAATTTAAAAAAAAATGGTAAATCACTATTGGAATCAAAGTTTGATGGCCCTGTGCCAAATTCAATCGAAATTGAAGACATTACCCGCCTGACTTACGATTCTGGTACGAAGCTTTGCGTCATTCAGCTCCATGTTCAATCACTAAGATAAACAAACTTATATTGTATCCCAAAAAAAATATTCCCCCATGTCCAGGAAATTTCAAGTGTGAAGACTACATAATTGCTAAGTCCAATCGCAACAAACCTACACCAACTTTAAGAAGAGTAAAAATCAAAGGAGAACACATACAATCTGACTTGTGTGGACCATTACCAGTACTTCCTTATGGATGCGCTATATATTACATCAGTTTCGTTGGTGACGAAACTCGGCTTTCTTCAGTTCAGTTTCTAAAACTTAAATCAGAAACCCCTCAGTCAATCATCGATTACATTTCAATAATGGAAACTCAACATGATGTCAGAATTAAGCAGTTCCGTACTGATAACGGCGGGGAATATCTGAATGAGAAATTTAGTAGATTATTTACTCAGAAGGGGATAGAAGATGAACCTTTAAGCCATGATAATTTTCAGCAGCCTCTCGACTTAACATCTTCACAATCTTCAACAGACTCAACCTCTATAAATCCCTCGTCAACTCCTGAATCTCAAAGCTTACCTCATCTTACAAGTCGTAATTCTGATGAAAATCAGATCTATTATTGAAGAACGCAATCTGGACGTCAGGTTCGACCTCGGCTATATAATGAAACTATAATAGGAGATTTGTGGAATGTATCGAATGACATTTCCCTCAATCAACCCTCAACCGAGAACTCGACTGACCTTCCGGATGAAGAGGCGCTTATAAAATTCTAGAAATTCCTATACCAAAATCCTACAACATGGCTAAACAATCTGTGCACTGGGATCAATGGGAAAAGGCTTTCAATGAAGAGATTACTTCCCTTCGCGAAAATAATGTGTGGGAAGTGGTACCTAGACCCAAAGGACGAAAGGTAGTTGATGGCAAATGGGTCTGTAAAGTAAAAGGGGATGCTCAAGGAAATCTAGAACGCTTCAAGGCACGATATGTAGCTAAAGGATTTTCTAAGGTACAAGGGCTCGACTATGACGAAACCTTTGCCCCATTCGTGCGATACGACACTCTCCGATTACTTCTAGCTATTGCGGCAAACAAGCGTTGGAAACCTAGACAGCTCGACATTAAAACTGCTTTTCTCTATGGTATTCTCAACGAAGAAATATATATGCAGCTACCCGAAGGATTTAGGAAAGAAGATCACGTTGCACGACTAAAGCGATGTATCACGGCCTAAAACAGTCACCTCGAGAATGGTACTTCCGATTAGTCGAATACCTTAAACCTTCTGGTTTTACCTCTTCTCTCTTTGACCCCTGTGTACTTGTCCATGATTCAGGAAACCTAATCATGGCAATTTATGTAGATGACATCATACTATTTGGGGAAAAAGGAGATCTTATAGAGCAAACAGTCAACCTACTAAAATCTGAATTCAAAGTAAATGATATGGGAACACTTCATTGGCTCCTTGGAATTCAAATAGAGTATTCCGAATCAGACATCTCTCTGTCGCAGACTGCCTACATTGATAAGATATTGAGCCGATTTTCTATGCAAGAATGCAATCCTGTATCCTCACCCATCGATCCAAATCATCGGCTCATGGCTGCGGAAGAAGGGGAAACTAGAACTAATACAACAACATATCAGCAAATTATTGGGTCTATTATGTACCTAGTCTCTGGAACTCGACCAGATCTTGCATATACAATCACCCATCTCTCCCAATTCAATTCGGACCCCACTCAGGCTCATCTAAATACGGCAAAACGTGTCCTACGATATCTAAAAGGTACAAGGAATTTAAAGCTCCACTACAAGTTTGATTCTCCCCTCGTACTTAATGGATTCTGTGATGCATCCTATGGTAACTGTCTCGATACGCGGAGAAGTTTTTCTGGATACATCTTTCAACTCGGTAGCTCTACTATCTCTTGGAGATCACGCAAACAACGTACTGTAGCCCATTCAACCTGCGAAGCTGAGTACATGGCAATAGCGCTCGCATCCAAACAATATATCTGGATTTTGCGCGGACTTCACCGATTCCTTGGAGACAGCATCCCAGCAGCAATCTTGACTGACAATACGGCTGCCATTGAACTCGCTCACAATCCAAAACTAAATGATGCTTCTAAACATATCGACATCGCTTATCATTTTACAAGGGAACGAATTGAAGACGGCTCGCTTACACTATTACATGTTCCTTCAGCTAAAAATCTCGCAGATATATGTACAAAAGGCTTACCGAGACCAAGGCACACCGATTTATGCACTTCAGTTTTTGGTACTAGTACAACCACTGGCGTGTCTACCATACCAGCATTAGGTGAGAAATGACAATAAATATACTAACAGTTTTTCACTTATGTATCTATCCTCGATGCAAAGTGAGGAGGGGTGTTGAAATATCGTATATCCTGGAATGCCAAGAATAACTCATTTGTAAGTCCGGCTAATTAGGTTATCAAATTCACCTTCCTACATCATTGTCATCAGCACATTCCTCACGGAAAGTTTAACATACATTGGCATTTATTTCACACTAGCATTCCAGCAGATGACTGTGTCTCAAATGCAGGTTATAGTTCTCTCGGATCTATTACCGACACACATGTATTTAGCTTTATATTCCTGGCTCATATATCTGTACTTATATAGATTTACATCTACAGGGATCATAATTTATGATCCATGGAGATTGATAAATACTGGTCAAAAACCTCAGTTGATAAGATATGCGCACACGCAATCTCACTCTTATCAGCTCAGTTTACTTAGAACCATACATCTCAATACACTTGTTTCCAGTCAATTCTTCCTTCTACAACTTCATACGAGACTTACTGTATCGGTCTAACCGCCGACACTGATTCCGCTATAACCTCCATATTCGCTCAAGCTCATAACTTTAACACATACTTCCTTATCTAACCTAAATGGGAAAGTTGTTGGAGATCCTGAAGCCAATGTATGCTGTAAGGCATCTATTGGCTAATTACTATTCATGCCAGTGAGTGATGATATAGGTTAATCATATCTCATGGCGTCAGTGCATATTATTCTAATATGAACTATTTGTCTACAGCAGTCATGTTGCTGCCTTAATTACAACACTTTTGGTGTATTTTTAGATTGGGGCACCTAGCAGGAGGGCCAGGGCCCAGTTAGTTTGTGCCGGGATCTTAGGAGCGTCGGCACGTTGGGTAGTTTTTCTAGACTGAGCTAGCCAGCATGTGACCTTGGGAAACGTGTTGAGCGCTGGCACGACGTAAAATAGAAAACAGACAAAGAAATATCTGCTCACAATTCCTTCTACTAAACAATTACGGGGAATCTACTCACGATGGAGGCTCTGTTCTCGACCTATGCTTCGTGAATGAGTGTTCCAAAGCTTCTTGCAAAGTTCGACACGATCTCGACGTTGGCTCAGACCATAGGACTCTATTTTTCAGAATCATAGATGGAGGCCCCGAGGACCCTAACCCTGGCCGACTTCGATATGCCGCCGCCGACTGGCCTGCATTTAATAATATTTTGAGGGATCGTCTCAGAAACCCCCAAATGCCCGACGTTAACAATGAAGCTACCTTTCTGGCAGAAGCCATTTCAGGAGCCTTACGTGCGGCCTGACCAAGGTCCAGAAAACAAGGTAGCGGACGTCGCTGGTGGACTGAGGTATGCTCAGAGGCTCACCGTAACTTTTGTCAAATACGTCGACAGGGCTTACATGCCGTGAATGCACGCCGCAAATTTGTCAAAACAGTTAAAAAAGCCAAGCGAGATTACTGGCGTAACAAGATAGATCAGGTAGCGAGTCTCACAGAGGCATATAAAATTACTAGGTCGTTCAAGAAACAAACAGCCAGCTCTATGCCCCCTCTCGTCCGACCTCATGGCCATGTAGCTACTCCTGAAGCAAAAGCTCAGACTTTCCGACAGGCCCTACTGAGTAGATTCTCGCCCCAAGACGACATTCCAATCAATACACCAAGTGTTGCTGGGAAAGATCTCCCATGGCCCCCAATTACTGAGAAAGAGGTATCTCGCGCATGCTGTCAGGTCTCATCTACAACCCCAAGATCAGACGAAATAACCCCGAATTCTCTCCGTCAAGCATGGCCAATAATTGGCAATAGGGTGTCAGCTCTCTTCCACCGGTGTGAAAAGCTAGGAATACACCCGCAAGTCTTTAAGAAGTCAATAGTGATTATACTTCCGAAATCAGGAAACCAAGATCTCACCCTCCCGAAGTCTTACAGGCCAATTTCTCTACTCTCGTGCCTTGGCAAAGGCTTCGAAAGACTGATAGCACGGCGACTTTCATTCATAGCTCTGAAATATCGGGTACTTGCCAAAGACCAATGCAATGCCATCCCTCTTCGCTCTGCTTCTGACCTTACCACAGCACTTGCTTGCGATATCCCGGCAAAATGGACGGAAAAGAAAGTAGCTGGTATAGTGACTGTTGATGTCCAAGGGTGTCGAACTAATCGAGACCTGCATATGAGGCTGAATAAGGCTGATAAAAAGGCACACGCAATCATCCGTGCGTTACACATTGTGTCTATTATTATCCCCCTGCAGTCATTCTTTGTTTGTTTGTATTTAGGTTATCATCTGGAATTATATACTATAATTGGTTATGCCTGCATTTTACTGTTTGCGATATTAACGCTCATTATGTTTTATCTTGTATTTAAGATTAGATAACAAACAATGTTTGAAAGACAGGATGGGGAGATTACATGGTCTGGACGATGCAAACTTACTGAAAGAAGACGAGCGAACTTGTACTTCAACAGAAGTAAGATCATGGAGGATAGAGCAATCAATCATCTTTCTTTCCCTTCTCTCTGAGAAAATATCGAAGTCCCAATCCTGTGACAAAGGGGCATTTGACGGTATCCAGAAAGGACGATTCTGCCATAGACTTCGAATCCAAGGATGGCCAACGAGCGTGGTTCGCTGGGTGGCATCTTTCATGGAAGAGCGGGAATCCACAATCTCTATTGAAGATACTACCTCTCCGCCCTTCAAAACTTACTGTGATCTCCTACAGGGCTCACCTGTATCCCTAATTCCATTTCTTCTGGCTATGGAAGAGGCACTACGTGTTGTGCTGGCTCGGTTGAGTTGTTAGGAGACAGGGGAACGGAGGATGGGCTGCTGTATTAGGAAAGGGTGGAAAATACAGGCTGGTGCGCAGACGCTGTTCATGTACTTTACAATCTCTTCATCTGCCGAGTTTAGTGAATAAATCTATCCAAATAATATCATACTTCACATCATCCATTAGATGATATTAACAATCGTCGGGATGCACATCTAGCATCACCTTCATAGATCACCATTGCCAGTAAGAGTTCACATTTGATACCTACTGACACCCATTTGGCCACAGTGATACGCACTCAGTGTCCATCGTGCCATCACCCAGCGTGAGCGCGCCATCTCCGCAACTCACCATTGCACATGAGCCCGTGCCACTCCACCGAAGGACAGCAGAGTCATTTAATTACCATATACCCCACAGCTCATAACCACAACACTACGTCTTTCCACTGGCCGCTTTGGCTATGCAGATGACATTGCCCTCTTTGCGTCTGCGCCCTCCCTTGTCGAATGTGCACGCAAACTCCAGGAGAAATTGGACAGCGCCATAGCATGGGGGCTTACTAACGGAATGTCAGGATTGCCTTCTTGTCAGAGCAGCATGTAGACAGCAGGGCGGAGACAAGGGTCAAAGAGGTGGTACTCAGGCTAAAGGGCGCCATCTTACATTATGCATGAGATAGTTGCATAACCACTCGGCCAAAAGGCCAGACCAGAATCATAGAACACTTGATTCTGGTTATCTCCACATATATAGATTATACAGAAGGCAATCCTGACACTTCTGTATAATCTATATATGTGGAGATAGCCAGATTCTAGTGTTCTATGATTCTGGTCTGGCCTTTTGGCCGAGTGGTTATGCAACTATCTCATGCATAATGTAGGATGGCGCCCTTTAGCCTGAGTACCACCTCTTTGACCCCTATCTCCGCCCTGCTGTCCACATGCTGCTCTGACACGGAATTAGTTTCGAACTTCCTAAGACTGGGCTTCAATACCTTCACCAGAAGCGAGGATAACCAATAGAGCCTGCCCTA
Source organism: Blumeria hordei DH14 (assembly GCA_900239735.1). Classification (NCBI taxonomy): domain Eukaryota; kingdom Fungi; phylum Ascomycota; class Leotiomycetes; order Helotiales; family Erysiphaceae; genus Blumeria; species Blumeria hordei. The sequence continues at coordinate 2,159,308 of OENG01000024.1, read as the reverse complement.
AATATTGGAGGGACAATCATAACGCCCAATGATCATACATGCTGGCTAGGAATATTCTTTAACCATGCACTCCGATTCCAATTTCAAACCCTACAAGCTTGTCGAAAGTCTCAAGATATCACGAGCCATTTGAAAAGACTCTCAACCACTACTCAAGAAATTAGCCCTCTTTTTCTACAAGCTCTGCATGGTGCTGCATTTGCGGCCCTCTTCTATGGGGGCCGAGACCTGGTACTCCAAAGAAACATCTCAAAAGACAATATCGCGACTCCAACATAGGATGAATGACGCAGCTCGGGCAGCCCTCCCGGCCTATCGTACAACACCAATAGCAGCACTTCTACGAGAATCCGGCTGGGGCATAGCCCAGACGTGGCTCTCCCGAATTCACAGTCGTCTAGCGGTTCGAATCGCTGCAGCTAACCCGAACCATCCTCTCCGAAGACGATGGAACGCTTATTGCATGCGCTGGATCCGTCAAAGAATCTCGCCAGAATTTTCCGAGGACAACATCCCTCCACCGTGGTCGTCATCCCGTGAAGAAAAACTAATTGAAATTGGAGCAGTAGGTAGACTCCTGGGACCAAATCCCTTCAAACAGTGGCAGGCTATACAACCTACCCTAGACTTGTTCGTATTCTCAGACGGCGCTCTCATAGAAGATCGAGCAGGTGCAGGCTATGTTATCTACCGAGGTCTTGCGCAGGAGATTGGGCGAGGATCACTCCCACTCGGAAACTCGGCAGAAGTGTATGATGCAGAATTTGCCGGGGCCACTGAAGGTCTTGTCGCAGCTCTTCGCAACCCACTCGCCTATTATGCCTCTAACGTCACTGTCTGCCTTGACAACCAGGAGGCTGCCATCTGTCTGCTCTTGGATACGCCAACAGCGTCCAGCTCGGCGAAAATATTTATCTTTCTGTTGGAAATGGAGACACGGAGTGTTGTGGACGTACGGGCCCTCCATTTCGTCTAGGTTCCCGACACGATCTTGTGTGTGTTTAAGAGGTTGGAATGGGTAATATGGTAGCGCTTCAGGCTGCCTATTAGATATATTAGCGGTTGTATGGCGTGGGCACAAGGAGGTTATTGGGGGTTTTTTATGCCTAGATGGCGCCACACTCTTTTATGGTGTGGCTTAGGCTACGTGTCGCTTACACTTGTACTTGTAGCGCACACTTTCCACACTTTTAGCTGTAATCCGAACATGACACTCTTTTAGTCAACTTCTACTTTCGTTCCATAAATATTGCGCCCATTTCATTACGCGATATTTCCAACACTTTCGCAAGCTCGCAATAAACTGGAAAAGAAGATCACGCGGTCAAAATACGACGCCTAGGAAAGTGGCTATCCGATGGTGCCCAGGCCACGTAGGTATTCTCGGGAACGAAGCAGCCGACGCTCTTGCTTAAGCTGCCTGTGCGGCTCCAGCTGAACACTTAGAAATCTCCATTGCGAGGGCAAGGAGAGAAGTCAAAGCCCAATACGAGGCTTCAGTCGCACTATATTGGGCAGAAAATGCACCTTCCAGATACAAAGAGTTAGGTATTGGTCCTAATACTAAGATCACCATCGAGCTCGGCTGTCTGGGTCGACGCGTATTAGGTTATCTTCTAGCTGCACGGTCCGGTCACGGCGACTTTGCGGACTACCACCGACGCTTCCAGCATGAAAATTCCACCCTTACCTGCCCATGTGGAGAAGAGAAGTCCCCCGACCATTACTTTTATTGAAACCTCGGGCAGTACCAGGCAAAGCTTGTCAGGGCTCAGATCTACAATCCCACTATATCTTGGGCTCTTGCTACAGCGGAGGGAGTTAATGCATGCAGTAGCTGGGTGCATGACACAAACTTTTTTCGAAAAGAACAACAACAAGTCTGATGAGAATGAAGTCATGTAATTGAAGCGTGAGAGCTTTAAAGCGACGCAACCAATATTTCTCTTTAGTAATTTTATTTCTTTGCTTTATATTCTCCATGGAATAACATCTGCAAATCATGAGAGACATCTGGAGGCTGATATTCATGTTTAATTAAATCTTCGAGCACAGGATAATAAGGTCCAGGTTTTCATTTGCTATGTTGGGTCTATGTAGGCGCCAACACGTCGGGTAGTTGTATATAGACTGGGCTAACCGGTACGTGAGGAGCTCACGTGCTGTGCGCGGGCACGACGTTAAATATTATAAATAAATAAATAAAATATCTGCTCACAACAACAGCAACTCAGGAATCATATCTTACTCGAATTTCCTACCTTTGATTGTTATCGGACGACAAAATGCCCCACAGGAGGCGTAAAAGCCCTGTGATACTCGTATCTCTTGCTCGAACTGTCCCGCGCGCCGCGAAACGCGCGAGGCTTCGCCGACCTCTTACAGCTATTCAAGAGCAAGTTATCTTAGTAGCAGAGGCCGAGAAACAACTATCTCTAGCTGAACCCATTGATATGGTCTCAGAGGATGAGTTTATGGACCCAGGGCCTGAAAACAAACATCTTCCCTGTCCAACCTCTGAAAATCCGTCACCCAATCCCACTCCAGTCCCCACACTGGTTACTGCCATGCCAAGGCCCTCCCCACAAAATATTCTGAAAAGAAATTCTCGTCAGGGTCTTTCTAGCTCAATTCACACTTCGAAGAAAGACGACAATGCAACCGAGCAGGAAATCTGCCCAAGTCTACCTCGATCCAGCCTGCCCACAGCTTCACGGATTATCGAACACCCCTCAGCAGATATGACAAATGAAATTGCAGCTGTTATAATGGAAGTTGTGTTGAGAAGCTTAAGCTATTAGGCTTCTGTTTAATATCACCTAGTGAAGCGAGTTGGGAGATTGAAGAGTCTGAAAACTATAGTGGAGAGTTGTTGATTAAACCCACTTAGTATCAGAGTGCTACTTAAACTAATTTTTACAACTAAGCGAGGGACACGATTACTGGCTTATTGTGGATAATTGGGAGGCTGGTCAATGTATGAGTCATCATGAACCTGGCTAGAGAACTTATACCTTTCTACGTTCCATGTTAATGATACCCTTCATTACCATATAGCACCAATTCAACAGCAGCTTCATTGTTGGCCTGGCAAAATGCCGGAGCCCAACACCTACGAGCCCTTCCGCCAACAATCGCAGCGGATCTTAAGGCTATCGTGACACGAAGCACAGCTCGAGTCATTGCAGGCCTCCCTGTCTTCGAGCAGTCTCAAACTACCCCCAATATAAAGGTTAACGCGCAGCTAGACCCACCAGCAGAACCGCCCAAAGCTTCTTCTTACGCAAATGCTGCGAAGAAAAACCCGATCGTACCGAGACAACCTCTAAAGGCTGCACCTAGGCCCCCCCTACGACTCAAAAACAAAAGCCGGACCCTAGAGTTATGATGCGCCTAGCGCCCGATCACCCTCTGCAATACCAAGACTCCCTTTTGGTCCGTACGAAGCCGAGAAGCCTACTCAAAAAACCAGAATTGATCAAAGACATCAGGTCGGTCCCTCCTGGATTAGCTCTTGTAGCTCCCCCACCCGATCAAACTCCCGAGCTCATGCAAGCAGCCATTGCCTTACAAGCCACCACAGGAGTTGTGCCGATCGAAAGACAGGTAAAATGAGAGAATTTCCTCCTCAGTCCAGTCCCCAAATACGGGTACAACGCTTCCAGATCTCCTGAAGCTCTCTCTGATCCCGACATCTGGGAAGAGCTAGCAGTGGCAAAAATCGACATAAAATCGAAAATTTCCATTAGCTGGACACGGAATTCTCTTGCATCGCCTGAATGGGAAAGGACTATACCACTAGTAGTTGCAAAGCTAGCTGCAGATAAACTTCCTTCCAGCGTTTGTATATTTACTCGTTCGGCCAAAATTCGACCTGCCGACAACTGTCCACGCCTCCAAGTCTGCCCTCGATGCCACGGGTTTCACAATATCAATGCTTGCAGCCGCCGAGCTCGTCGTGGATTCTGCGCATCAGACTTCCACAATGGACTGTATCTTACACCTATTAAGTGCCTAAACTGTGCTGGCCCACATGTGGCCTCATCTCCTGGATGCCCAGCTCGACCTTTCCGAGCTAACGGAGTATTTGTTCGCCCTGACAAGGAGAGAACTCGGATTATGCGCCAGGAGGGACACAAGTCCTGGCTCGCTCTTAATCCCCCTCCGCCCCCTTCTGACACCCCTACCTGGTCTCCATCGGCACAGCCCTCGCGCACCACGATTCTAGCTCCTGTTCTAACAGTAGGCTCTGCATCTAGGTTCGCTCACCTAATTTCCCTTGTAGAGGAACAATGAGGGACCGAAACCGGGGTCGAAGAAGACAGCAAACTACAACTCTCTGCTTCTTGCAGGTCAATGTAGGTAGACGTGGCCCTGCTCATGATGCCTCCCTAGAACTTGCCTCCAACTGTGGAGCTGATGTGATACTAATCCAAGAACCCTGGATTTACACAGACCTAACTCGTAGAACAACTAAAACTCACCCGAGCTTCCAAGGCTTCTCCCCCCTTTCTAACTGGACGGTCCGGCCTCGAGTAATGACATAAGTCCGCAAGGGGAAGGTCTATCCCCTTTCCAACCGGCCGTTTACTCTCGGGATCTCCTGCGAGTCCGGATTTCGCGAAGGAATAAACAAGTCACTGAATGTTGGAATTTTTATAACGCTCCAGTCGGAGAAATTGGTACCGGAGAGGGCCTACAACAATTAATGACTAGCACAGGAAATCCGGATATTCTTGCGGGGGACTTTAACATCCACCACTCGTCTTGGGATCCGGAAGCTAGGAGTCACAGTGTGGAAAGCGATTCTCTACTCTCTTGGACAGCCTCGAAGGGGCTCAGACTCTTGAATCACCAGGGGGTCTCTACACATGACGCCGGTGCCGCTCTCGACCTATGTTTTGTCCGGAACAACGTGAGTACTTCTTGCGAAATTCGACAAGATCTGGAAGTCGGCTCCGATCATAGGACAATCCTCAGTCAAGTATTCGATTGGGAAGCCGAGACACCTGTACCAGGTAAGCTCCAGTTTGCTGCCTGTAACTGGGAAATATTTCAAGACTTCGTGACAAATTGGCTTGCAACACCTCCCTCCCATATCATTAAAGAGGAGGCCGCTACCATTGTGGACATCATCTCCGGAGCTCTCCTCACTGCCTTTCAAAGATCACGCAGAAAAGCAACAAAAGCTGGCTGTTGGGGTAAGGAGTGCACTCAAGCCCATTTAAACTTTTGCAGAGCTCGTTGCACGGGACTATCAGCAACTTCTGAACAACGTGCCTTTGGAAAAGTAGTGAGAAAGTTAAAGCGGGAATTCTGGCACAACAAAGTAGAAAAAGTCTCCAACCTTAAATAGGCCTACCAAGTCACGCGCTGACATAAAAGAGAGGCGCAGCTCTTCCAGGAAGCACTTTTTAGCCGTCATCTTAATCAAGCAGATCTTGATGATGCAATTCCTACAGTGGCAAAAAGATCTATTGCCTGGCCTCCGCTGACAGACGTAGAGATATACAACTCGTTCTGCACTGTCCCGACATCCGCTCCTGGGCCTGACAATATTATCGCAATAGTACTTCGGCGCGCCTGGCCAATAATTGGATCCAGAATAATCTCCTTATTCCGCCAATGTGATGAGTGGGGGATACACCCTAGCGCGTTTAAGAAGGCTAATGTTGTTATAATACCAAAGTCTGGAAACCACAATCGAGCTCTCCCAACATCATACCGCCCGATCGCTCTTCTATCGTGCCTTGATAAGGGATTGGAGAGACTTGTGGCGCGTCGACTTTAATTCCTAGCGCTGAGATATCAGATTCTTTCCCGGGATCAGTGTAGCGCAGTCCCTCGGAGATCAGCTACCGATCTCACCACTGCATTGTCTTGCGATATTTAGGACGCCTGGGCCAAGAAACATGTAGCCGGTATGGTCACTGTAGATATTAAAGGCGCATTTGATGGAATTCAAAAAGGCCGCCTGTGTCACTGCCTACGGAGTCAAGGGTGGCCCTTCAATGTAGTACAATGGGTGTCTTCTTTTATGTCCGAACGAGAAGCCTCAATCACGCTGGATGGAACTATATCTCCGGTGTTCAAGATACACTGCGGACTCCCTCAAGGGTCCCCAGCTTCACCTATCTTATTTTTACTGGCAATTGAAGGTATGCTCCATCTCTCCCCAAAGCGTTTCGGCTATGCAGACGACGTTGCATTTATAGCGTCCGCACCGACTCTCGCCCGCTGTGGAGAGCTACTTCAGACGCAGTTAGACACGACCCTTGCCTGGAGACTTGAGAATGGCATCGCTCTCGAAGTCTCAAACTCAGAGCTACAATATTTTCACCGAAAACATGGATCTCTACTAGAGCCCAGCATATATGCAGATGGGGTAGAGATCACACCAAATACCCACACGCGCTGGCTTGGAGTCATCTTCGATCGGAGCCTCGGGTTCAGAGAACATGTCAGACAAGCCTGTGGAAGATCCTTGGCTATTACAAGCCACATTAAAAGTCTTTCGAGAGTTACTCGAGGAATGAGCCCTCTTCTTTTGAGACAAGCGCTCCAAGGAGCAGCTTTTGCGACCTTGCTCTACAGGGCTGAGACATGGTATTCCAAAGGAACTCCGAAAGGACTGGTCCGTCGCATCCAATAACGAATGAATGATGCTGCCCCCGCAGCACTTCCTGTATACCGTACCACACCAGTAGCTGTTCTTCTGCGCGAAACAGGTTGGGGGCCCGCAAAGGCCTGGCTTGAGCGCATACATGATCGCCTCGCCCTCCGCACTGCGGCAGCAGATCCCAGACACCCTCTCCGTAGACGGTGGAATTCCTCGAGAATGTGCGGGGTCCGACAAAGGATCTCCCCGGAGCTATCAGAAGATAATATCCCCCCACCTTGGGAAGCTGGACGTGATGAATGTTTGGAAAAGATAGCGCTGTTGGCCGAACAGCGGGAGTCGATTCCTTCACTCAATGGTACGCCAGACAACCCATGATGGATCTTTGTGTTTTCTCTGACGGTGCTCTGATTGAGAATCAAGCAGGAGCCGGATACTCAATTAGATGCGGCACAAACCATGAAATTGTCTGCGGAAACATACCTCCAGGTGTTCTGCAGAAGTGTACGACGCGGAAATCTCTGGAGCAATAGAAGGTCTAGTAGCTACCCTCCTTAATCCCATGGCCTTTTATGCAACCAACTTAACCATATGCCTAGATAACCAAGAAGCAGCTCTTCGACTACTCTTGTTAACACCTACTGCAACAAGCTCCCGCCGGATTGCAAAATTTCGGCAGCTAGCAGCTAACTGGACGAAAAGAAAACGAGCATCCTGTACTAAAGCAGGAGCAGCCAATGTTAGATGGTGCCCCGGACACTCTGGAATCCCTGGAAATGAAGCAGCAGATGCTCTAGCGAAGTCGGCTTGTCTAATGAGTGTGCCATCCCTACCTCCATCCATATCAAGAGCAAAAAGAGAAATTTCTCTGTTATACAACGCCTCTACAACCACTTACTGGGCTCAGGAAGGCTCAACTAGATATAAAGAACTAGGTATTGGACCTAGTTTAGGAATGTTCCAAAACTGAAAGGTCTAAGCTGGCGTGCACTTGGGGCGCTAATTGCAGCTCGCTCCGGACACGGAGATTTCGTACAGTATCATCGGCGTTTCCCACACAAAGATGCCTTAATGACTTGCTCCTGTGGCGAAGAAAAAAGTCCGGACCACTTCTTTCACTGCAGCATAGGAAGAAGCTGGAATCGCCTTAGTGGTGGGCCTCGACATCCCAGCCCCGGTATTAAATGGTTTCTTGGCACGTCCAAAGGCGCACTCGCCTTCGGAAAATGGGTTGAGCTGACAAAGTCTAACAAGTGAATTAGATATTTCCCATGAGATTTCTGATATTACGTGAAATTAATGTTAGATGGAGGGATTTATTACTACTATTAATTCCTTTTGTATTCTGACCTTTCTTTTTTTAGAAGTTCCACTCACCATTTCGCAGTCTGTGGTGTAATTTCAAACTACTTATAAATAAGAAGTAAAGTCACGGGTAGAGGGAAATTTGCTACATTTAAATTGGAAAGCAGAGTGGTGGACAGCTGGTCGGACTCTGTTTGTAGTTTCTAGGTGCTGTAGGGCGTGCTGGAGCGTCGGGTAGTTCTGTAGGATCTGAGCCGTTCAGCAGGTGACAGATATCACAAGCTGTTGATAGACACGATGTTAAATTTCATCAAATTAAATCATCCGCTCAACATTATCACATATCACATTTTCATCCCACATTGCATTACTCATTACCCTTTTTACAAGAATCTCCAATGGGTGCGATGGCCCCAGCTGTTGCATTGTCATCAACAACGCCCTTCAATCCAGGAGGGCAACTTCACCCAAGCCTGCTTGGCATTGTGAATACAATGCAAAAAATAGAACAACAAAGGAAAGAAAAACTGGGTGTAGCCCAGGAATTTCTTGAACTAATCGACTCCTGGGTTAAGAGCAAAGGAGAGAAGCAAGCAGCAGCAGTTGTCGCGATTCTGCTGGAAAACACCACGCCTGTTATTGCTGCCTTCGCAGTAGATCAGGCAGAAGCAACCAACTTTATAAGTAAGAAGCCCCTCACCATGGCAATCACTCCAAAACCAGTCGCGCCTAGGAACAATTCAGCTGTTGAGGATCACAGCCATGCCTTACCATCAAAGCCTCAAGACACCAGCTCGCCCTGGGTGACTGGAAACAAGTGTATTGAAATGTATGGTTATAAGTAAAACTGAGCTGATAAGAGTGAGATTGCGTGTGGACATGTCTTATCAACTGTGGTTCTTGACCAGTATTTATCAATCTCCATGGATCATAAGTTATGATCCCTGTAGATGTAAATCTATATAAGTACAGATATATGAGCCAGGAATATAAAGCTAAATACATGTGTGTCGGTAATAGATCCGAGAGAACTATAACCTGCATTTGAGACACAGTCATCTGCTGGAATGCTAGTGTGAAATAAATGCCAATGTATGTTAAACTTTCCGTGAGGAATGTGCTGATGACAATGATATAGGAAGGTGAATTTGATAACCTAATTAGCTGGACTTAGAAATGAGTTATCCTTGGCACTCCAAGATATATCATATTTCAACACAGACAACTCCAAAGGAGGACAAACGCCTGTTCCTTCGATTGGGGAAAGGTCACCTCTAGCACAAGTTCTCGCCTGTTACAATGAAGAAAATCATAACCGACAAGGCTGGGATAGCAGCCTCAGCTGTCACCTCAATGTACCCAGACAGGTCGGGGATCGCTCTCGAATGTGCATCAGATACATTGAGAGATACAATTATGAGGATTGCACCTTCCCTACAGGAAGACAACACCGTGATTGAGGATGCGTCCAAATGGACATCATAGATCGAACCTCATATGCCATTGTACACCAGGACGCTTGAAGGCAGCATCTCAGTCCCCAACAATATGGTGGAGAACGAGTGCCAGGCTGTATGCGGTGTCACACCAATCCAGGTATGGCCCACAGAAACAAAACTTGGGCAATACTCAACGAGCTGGATTGTTCATTTCCAACAAAAACCAGCAAACACAAAATTTCGGCTTTTTGACGAGAGCGGACCAGCCATTGCCTTCTCGCGCCGACGACCAATCGAGCAATGCCAACGTTGCTGGGGATTCCACACAATGCATTCCTGTACCCGGAGCCAACAATGTGGGAGATGTGGGGGAACCCATGAAACATCAGAGTGCCAGGCATAGGTGTCAAAGTGCTCAAATTGCGCGGGACCTCACCACTCAAATGAGGGAAGGTGTATGGCCCGGCCAAGACGATAAAACGGGATAATGCTGCCCCGTACCCCCGAAGAACTCCACATCATCAGAGAACGTAGACGCCGTGATTATCACGTTGCTCTAGTGTACTCTAAAAAGAAGGGCAAAGTGGTTGAAACCATCATTGCCCACAACTCAACAATTTCGTGTCAATGTTAGGAAACCCCTCAACAAAAGCACCAAAATACAAGTACAACACCGTCCACTTTCACCAAGTGAATGTTGGAAGTGGTGGGGAAAATACTGATATAGCATTGCAGCAGGCGTGGGATACCAGTGCACATGCAATCATAGTTCAGGAGCCATGGAAAAGAAAGAAAGCGGGGGGTTTATAACAAAATATCACCCTGGCTACAACAGTCATAAACCATTTGAAGGAACAGACGTCCAGCCCCGCGCGATTACTTTCACACGCAAAGGTAGTCATGCTACTAAAATACTTCCACCATTGTCAGGCCCGACATCTGACTACTGCTTTGTAAAGATGGGCGGACTGACCTTTGTCAACGTATACCGTGCCCCAGGCACTAGTGGAACCTTAGAGCCCCTACTCCGGTGGGAAATTAGAGGTCTAGTGGTTGTTGGAGGCGATTGCAATTCTGTGTCACAGCATTTCTGAAGGGCCAACGCATAGGGATGGGAACGTCCTAGATCTAACTTGGAGCAACACGGCCGCTATAGCATCGGTGTCCAAACGTTACCACTGTACCTCAGATCACTCGACCATCGAAGGTACCGTGCTTAACCCTACAGTGTCAGATCTCTCTGGAATTGTAAAGAACATTCGTGTCAGCGATGCCAACTTGAAGGAATCTAGTTGTAACGGCTGTTAAGCCGAAGGATTCCTGTAGCCTACGCTGGCTAGCGTAGGCAATGACACAAAGCGAATATTTGGGAGAGGTCTCGGAAGCCACGGAGCTTAGAGTGTTCTCATTGAACCTTCTGGAAACATACTGAAGGTTCATGAGGATGACAGGTGTACCGAGAACCTTCTAGGTAGTTGTCGAATAGTCTCAGTCATTCAGGTTACAGGGAGAATCTTCTCGAAAGGCAATAGTTCAGAATGTATATATATGTAGTCTTTAGCTTCAGGAATTCTCTCCTCAGAGAATTATAATAAATATACTGTACCTACAAGATCGCACATGCACCTTGTGTTGGAAATCTAGATTTCGTATGTATGAAGGTTTAGATTTCTAGTTTGATCATCAAGATCAATTTACTTGATTTTATTGCATATGATTAAGCTTAGCTAGGGGACACGAGATTCAGTAGTATTTGTAATGCAGTGGCTAGGAAATACTACCCTGCAGTAATTGAGTGGCTGGTTGAAGCCGGATCACTGGGAGTTCGGGATCACTAAAACCTCGGGGATCTGTATTTAAGGATTGGCTTATTTGTATATGTTAAACTAAGTTAACGGAACACTATATTTAATTAATTCATATTGAGAAGAGAATTCGATATCCTATACAACTATCAATATATTCTTGTCCGAATTTGTACACTTGTTCTTCGAGATATTTCCTGCTAGAAATCCTTGACCATTTCTAACACCTTGTACTGAAACCGAGACACTAGTCGATGCATTAGCCAATGGACCAAATCTGGCCCTCTCGACAGTGTTGTCAACATTGAAAACTTCACAAATGATCTCGTACAAGCACTTGCAGATACACTCAAGATTGCAGGGAAAGTCCAAGCCATAGAAAGTGGAAAACCGAGCTATGGTGGACAGATGAATGTCGCACAGAATGGCAAGAGTACAAGGCAGCGAGAGATACCCCTGACCTCGCAAAAGAGGCCTGCAAGAGCTTTAGAGCTGTGGTGCGAAAGGCCAAGCGAGAGTACTGGAAGAGGCAAGTAGAGGCAGTGACTACTGACGCACAGGTATTCAAGCTCATGAGATGGGCTAAGCCTCGACCAGCTGCTGAGCCCCCTCCTCTGCAGATTGAAGAAAGCCGGTGGCCATCTGACCTGCGAGAGAGAGCTAGTGCACTACGAGAAATTTTCTTGGCTAGGTTTAGCGGCGAGAACGACATCTCTATCTGGGAGAATAGACAGGAGGAGCGTATTCCATGGGATACGGAATTATCACTGGACGAAGTGACAAGCGCCACTGTCTGCTTCAACGATACGGCACCGAGAGCGGACAAGATAGCGGTACGGTTACTGAAAGCCTGTTGGTCCCATCTAGGACCTCTCGTAAAAGATCTTTACCAGGCTTGAATAAAAATCGGCTATTCTCCTGCGGCTTTCAGGGTGGCAGAAGTTGTGCTTCTTCCAAAGCCGGGTAGAAATCTGTCAACTGCTAAGGTTTGGCGACCAATGTCTCTGTTGTCGAGTTTAGGCAAAGGACTTGAGCGTCTAGTTGGTAAGAGAATGGCATGGCTGACGATAAATCACCAAGTCGTTCACCCACAACTATTCGGCTCCGTACCAGGACGATCTGCAGTCGACCTTGCATCCTGTGTAATCCATGATGCTGAGGCGGCCATGACAAGTGGTAAGTGTGCGGCTATGGTCACACTCGACATTCAAGGTGCATTTGACGCAGTCCTTCACAACCGACTGCTCAAACGCCATCGAGAACAAGGCTAGCCACGATCCTTATGCCGGTTCATTCACACATTTCTTTGCCAACGAAAGGTTCAGGTCAAATACCGTGAAGGAATCACATAAGAGAAGAAACTGGAATGTGGAGTACCTCAGGGCTCGCCACTATTGCCACTTCTTTTCATGCTCTACATGGCTGTGCTTTTTGATGATCATGGTCTAACGAGTAGGTTTGGTTATGCTGATGATGTAGCTATTGTCAGAATTGGAAATACCGCGGCGGATGCTATCTCCGCAGCTCAAGACGGCCTCGACAGCTTAATTCTTCTCGCAAGAGAACACAGGATTGATTTTGACCCAGCAAAGTCAGAACTTCTAGTGACTGGAGGGGGGCCTAGAAGGAAAATCAACGCGGCTGATCTCTCCCTCTTGGTGAAAGATCGCCGGATCGAACCGTCACCTCATATCCGGTGGCTAGGATTCTGGCTTGACACCCAGCTAAACTTCAAGTATCATGTACAGAAATGGACTGGAAAAGCTAATCGTCTTTTCATTTCTTACGATCTATAAACGGAGTTCAACGCGGTGCAGCACCCGGTCCTCTGATTCGCGCGGTATACGCATGCATTCTGAGCACAGCTCTGTATGGGGCAGAATCGTAGAAGCCAGGTCTCACTCGAATAACCACACTGCGAGATAAAGAAGTCGGTACTGGAGTAGGCTGGCATATATCTCTACTGGACAAAACGATAATGAAAGCTATCAGAGTAGCACTCCCAGCGTGGCGTTCCACTCCCAATGGCGCTCTTCATCGTGAAGCGGGAATACCCCCGGCATCGATAATTCTTCAGCAAAAGATGCTGCGGTCTGCAGCTCGCATGCGAAGAATTGATATCTGGCACCCTCTAGCCCTTCGAGCGGCTGAGGATCCGAAAGAGACAATAAGACGCTTAGGTCTTAGATCGGGACAAAGAGATCGCTCGTTCAGACAACCAGAACGGTCCATAACACGCCTAAGAATGAGTGTGCATCGTGTTCCGACAGCCGAAGGCCCTGGAAAGCTATACTTCCCACGTGGCATCCCAGCATCGATTCCACGTAGTCGAGCAAATGAAGCTAGGTCTGGAAGCATGAAGCGGTGGTTAGCTTCCCGTCCAGCTAACACAGTCTTCGCTCTTTCTAATGGATCATCATCGGGTCCCGGAAAATCAGCCCGGGGGTATGCAGTATACCAAGGAGGCAAGCTAGTTGCAAGCGGTTCCGGTCCACTTCCCGGAGCAGAGGTATTCGACGCAGCAGTTGTAGGCGCCATGAAAGCCTTGAAGGCTGCAATAGAGGTAGGAGAAGACCTGCCGATCTGCATTCTTCTGGACAACCAAGCGGCCATCCAGGCGCTCGAAAGAGGAAGATCTAACTCCTCGCAGACAGTGGTGGACAAGTTTTCATCGCTGAGACATAATAAGCTTGTGGAAATACGCTGGATACCCAGCTATGTGGGGATTCAAGGCAATGAAGAGACCGATGAGCTGGCCACATCAGCCTTGAGATCCCTCAACAACCGGTCACTAACTACAGCTGTGCTCAGTGGAGAAGATCAAGATGTAACTTTTGCGGCACTAGGGAGGTGGATTAAACTGCGCAGCCAAGAGCTCGTGGAATATTGGTGGCAGAAGTATGGACCGAAACAATACCAAGATTTGGACCTATTCATGCGTTGCAAAAGACTACTGGAACTAGCTTTACCAAGATGGGCTGTAAAAGGACGAGAATCACGGACGCTGCACGCAATGGCTGCCACAAAATAATCTATATTTTCTATGAAGAGAACACTTCAGTGGGACAGAGCCAATGTAAGGTGTGTGCTGATGACCACCTTACATAAGCGCTTACTAAGCGTCTAACCTGTTGCAATAGACAGGCCCATTTGCCACATCCCACTTACATGTAAGGCTGGGCCCGTAAGTCAGCCCAGCCAAGTAACACCGGGTAAAACCCGTAACATGGGCGTACCATCGTCTTATTGCGGCAAGAACGGGCCACGGGGACTACGCCGACTACCATCGACGTTTCAAACCCGAACATGAAGATCTGAAATGCGTTTGTGGCCGAGAGAAAAGGCCCTGGCATTTTTCAGAGTGCCGACCTGCTTTGTTACGTTGGAGAAGCCGTGAGAAAATGGCCCCGCCTGGAGCCAGGGAAATCATAGGGGAGAAGGGATGGCAGAAGTTCATTCAATTCATAACTTCAAGCAGATGTTACAGTCTGCAGAAGAATGAACAGGGTGGGAGGTGACCACGTTGAGATTGTTTCTGACTCGAGAGGAGATGTGTTCGGAAGATGGGGATGCGGCGGCGGGCATTGTAACTCAGACATATACTGTTCCTTTTGTTTTATTTCTTTTCTTTTGTCGCTTCTGGCTTCACTGCCGGTCATGTAGGTAGCAATGAGCTTTCAGAGCCCATCTACCCGTGTCACGTCTAAATAGATGTTAAGTTCTTCCTGTCACGTAAAAGATTTCAAATTCAAATTCAAATCATCCAGTCACAAATACATATTAAAAGATTTTAAAAAAAAGTTGCTGGGCCAAGACTATCATCAGACGGAGAATGAGCTTCAGTATTTATTTCATACTTGTGCAGAAGCTGTTATTAATTAAGCCTAGGCTCTACCCTAAGATTGGGTCTAGCATAAATATTTTTGTATTTCTTTTAGATGCTGGGTGTGAACAATTTAGAATGTTATAGGGTATGGGTAGTGGTGGATCTTTTTGCAAGTTGTCTTAACAGGGTTTATAATTAATTTGCACGTGTGATATCCGATCTCAACTCCTATAGGCACATTCCTCATGTTTAGAACCGCGCTATATTGGTAATTTTCTGATCAAATTTTCTTTTCTACGTAACTACTATTATTTTACGCTAATACTGATTTTTATGATTTAGACATTAGGCGACAGATTTCTTGGAGGCTGGATTGGTACCAGCGAATCACTTAGGATCTGCGTTGGTTTAATGCAAAAAAGATTTCTGTATCTATCAAATGAATTGATAGCTTGCTTTGATTGTAAATATTTTAGGGTGTAGTAGTTTCGTGTCGTCAATGGCTTGTTGAATGCATAACTTTATTTGAAGAGATATCCTTAGCTGCAAGGTTAATTTGGATGTTTTGGATACACCACAGTTAGTTTTTTCTTATCTCTTTCTGATGTTTCCTCCTACCACAGAAGTTGACTGGTTGCGTTACCATTTATAAATCAATCGCACCTAATTCCTTCGTGTATGTGTCTTGGTTCACTTCGTAGCTGAGGGTGTATGCAGATTTTACACACATTATCTGTTTTCCGGAAGACTCGTAGAGCTCAATATAGATGTTGTCAGATTTCTAGTTCTTGTTAGATTGGTGTTTCAAGTGTACGTTCATTTCCTCAAATTTTACTGACCACATCTGGAAAGGTTTCGACCATCATCTCGAACTCCATATCGAAAGGTTCACTGTGTGTTGAACATGAATAGCCGATACTCTCTAGGAAAGGACAGAACAATATCTGCTCAGAGTTGAGTTTTTCACCAGTCACTACATCTCGGATAATAACATATGTGGCTGGATCAAGTGGTTTGAGTAGTATTCCAGATATGGTAACTTCTAAGGGGTCACCACTGATGTCTGTTAGATATTGATAGCATCTACAGAATTATCTTCTGCTTGACTTACGCGAGAGGAATTCCAGGAAACACATCAAGGTTGGTAATTAAGATGTTGCTCTCAATGTCTTCATCCGTGCAGTAGTAAACTAGGTTGCTTCCAGGTAACATTTCATCGGAAGGTTCTGAGATAAGTGAGGCCGATAATTGCTGACCCTTCTTCATGCAGTGCGCTGCAGCAATTGTGCTGATCGCCAGTGTAGCAAAGCTGTTAAAAAACTTCATATTGATCGATGGTTGGTTGGGTACGGGTTGGTGATAGAATTGTTGTGCAAATATAAGTCTGATTTTATAGGATACTCGGTTTGCGTCCTCTGGCTCGGATATAAACTATTGGCGCAAATTACATCACTTTTACTATTATGATTCATCTGTCGGAATGAGCTAGATCCGATGTTCGAATTACACCTAAGACCTGACCAGTTATCTGGTCCTATAGTTTTACATATTAGGATCGTCGTAAAGCCGGTGTATGCATCTAGATGGACCCGACCTGTCTCCACAGCCATTACAGGCTACTGTAAATTTCCAACATAATTGGCCAATGGAGGTTGCGTACCGCTGTAGTTGAACAACTTTCAAGGCCATCCTGTTTAGAGACAATGATCTACACACTTAAAACAGCAGCTGTTATCCATTATACTTTGTGTTTTCAAATGTGATGGTGATTGGCAACATCTAACAAACTTCATCATGTTGATCATTGCGACCAAATTCAGTAAGAAACCGTCTTAGAATTGAGGTGCATGCAAATGATGGAGGAATCTTTCGGACGTCTCTTGTACGCTGCTCAATCCTTCCGGCTTTACTGCTGCCAAGGTTCGCAGATGACCAGATTGTACCTTGATGAGGCAGGAAAGTACAGCCAGCGCCCGGCTGTGGGTGTAAAAATTCAATTTTCAGAATATTTATCATCCGTTCACGTACGTTTGACGTTAGTCATGGACTTGTAAAGACGTATGCAGAGGGTTCAGAGCAAGTACTTATTTATTTTTAAGGTCAACTGGGATTAAGCTACAGCTACAGCCCTATCCCTGAGAGGGCATGATCATCAAGCCAAGAGCCAGCATGCCGCTACCTAATTGGATAAGGCTGTGGGCTAGCCTGTGATTTGTGCCAACTTTGTGTGAGGAACAGGGCTAGATGGTGCAGTTGTATACCATTCGGGCCATTCCCTCTCTATTAGATTCTCCGTGGATTAGAGACTTACACCATTTGAGGTAGGAGAGAACTGGTTCGAATCCAGTAAAACGCAAACCACTATCTCTCGCGATTAAATCGTATTTTTCCAGTGACGAAATCACACTCGGATACCCACAGAGTTTTTACACATTTCTTCATGTTGAGTTTGCACGGAAGAGGTTGTATGCCTTGATAGTTGATGCCGAGTTGTATCTGCAAAGAACATCTGAGTGTGAGTGTTCTTCACGTCAAATTAAGTTATCTTTCATACAGCAAATAACTTGTAAAAAACCTGCATGGGCATCAAGGCGCCAAATCATTAAAATTGAATAATCTATATTTTTATGTGTGAGGGATATTGGGAGCGGTGGGCAAGACTGATCATCTGTACGCGGTGTCATCTGGGGGATAGTTCTTTAGAATGGGCGTGAGAGGGATCAGGACAAGTTTGCAATATGGTTCAAGTAATGGCTATTTTTTTTATTTTTTTTTAAATCATTTAATGTGTATGCAGCTATTAAGCTATGACACATGACCGGTACTATATATACATGTAGGATGACTCTTTTGACGTCAGAGACACTCATACTCTGGATTTCATTTGCAAATACCACTATGAGGTATGTTCGCTTACACAAACAGTCGACCCTCCTCCGTAAGTACCCACCAAAGGGAAATTTAAAACCTTTGATTATCCAAGCATGCCTTCATCATCCATGCATACCAGCGCCGCGAGAAATGTAGTTAGGTTTTGCCGGATTCGAACCAGCGGTCTCCTGTCTCGGGTGGGATATGTGTCCTTGCTATCCAGACCTTACTTGAGAAACCGGCCAAGATGATGTACCACCGCACCATCCAACCACGGCGGTGTTTATAGTGTCGCCCGCACTCTCGCAACCGAAGTCTTGGCGCACGCACAAAGCTCAATTCGAAAACTCGTTGTCAAAATTCTAAAATCCACGTCCGTCGAGATCGTTTTCACCATCTGCAGCACCTTGTGAGCTTGTCCTAATCTCTCTCACGCCCATCCCAAAGAACTGTCTCCCAGGTTTGTGCGCCACGCTTTGCTTCCTCCGTCGGGTGTAAATATCGGCGTGGGCGTATACGTGGTGGTCAATTGAGGCCAGAGAAAGTCGACGAGAGGTGTGGTCATTGAAATAAGGATGTACTAAGTCGTACCTGCAAACTTGATGAAGTTTTGGTGGTGATTGATCTCGTTTGGTGGGAGAGATTTATTTCGTAGAGAGTCTTGGATTATTGCCTCTTTTTTCTTTTTTTTTTTTTTTTTGCATCAAGGATTATTCCCTCGCGGGTTAACTTCTTCGGAATTGCGAAATTTGACTGAACTTGGCTCTGGGAGAATATTTCACTCCCAGCTTCGTAGAGGACACCACGTACAGGTGTTAAGTCATGCCCTCCTGCATTCTACATTTTAATTTCTTTTTGCTGATGAGCTATGTTGAAATATAACATATTTTGGAATACCAAGAATAACCAATTTGTAAGTCTGGCTACTTAGACTATCACGTTCCCCACCTTATATCATTGTCATCAGGGTCGGATGGTGTAGCGGTACACCATCCGGGCCGGTCATCTAAGTTGGGTCTGGATAGCCTGAACATCTTTCCCACCTGAGACAGAAGATCGCTGGTTCGACTCCAGCAGACCTCACCTTACTGAAGTAAGCTACATTGATGATGGTGGCATGTCTGGATAACCCAAGGTTTTTTGAGAGGTTTCCCTTGGGTGAGTTTCACGGAGGGCATAGTTCGACAGCGGTGAAGAAAAAGCCGCCTTGTCACAGCCGTAGTGAGACTTGCAAATGATATCTGAGCCATGATGTTCATCACAACTATATCATCATTGTATCTGACTAAAGTCAACACCTGCATGGGCCAAAAAGGCGCCAAATCAGGACAATTGAATAATTTATTTATTTTATCATTGTCATCAAACATCTCCCACTGAAAGTTTAATACGCATTGTCATTTTTTTCACACTAGCATTTCAGCGAATGAATATATCTCAATTGCAGGTCAAAGAATTCTCGGATCTTTTACCGACACACATTTGAACTTGAATTCATTTAACCTGATTTGGCGCCCTATGGGCCCATGCAGGTGGCTATATACCGATCTATATATTTAAATAGGAGGAATCCTTTCGGTGAAAACCCCCCAAGCTATCTGATTTAATTCTTAAAGTTTGCAATTTATCCTGCAGGAAGTGCAGTTACACTGTAACACCGTCGATGTGTACTAATCACGCTCCTTCTATCAACCCCAACTTTGTACATGTTCCGTCTCGTTCCCTGAGCATCATTTCAACTGCATTTGTCATGCGGATTTGTTCTATCCAACCATGATTAATAATCCATTGTGTGATTCTTTTCATATCGCTGGGATTGTTGGTCATTGCTTCAAAGGATCGATTTCGGGCTTGTCTCCAGATTTCTCCTCTACTAATTGGCCACTTAGGGCAGGACATGATCATGTGATTGGGATTTTGTGATTGGTAGCCACACGGGCAACTTGGATGATAAACTTCTAGTACTTTTCTTCTGTACAAATAAGAATCGAGCCCGATATGCTCGCTTCGAATTTGGATTAGCTAAGCTACTTTGGGCCCTTGTCAGGTTTTTGTGGAGAGAAAATGGTGACTCCCGGAAGCTTATTTTAGTACGTCCAGAGTGGCGGCATTGGTAGAACTTTGCTGCTGCCCAAGTTTTAGGATCTGCTGAAGCAAATCTTTTAGGCTGTCGAGTTCGCTTTGTGGCAGAGCAAGATTTCGCCCATCCTAAGTACGCTGCAAACCTTACCGCTTCTTTTTTTAAGTCCTTGGATTTCTCCTCTCCGCAAATCTCTTTCCAGTATGCAAGGTCTGCTCTTCTATTGTATGCTCTAATATCTTCCCTTCCTCTTCTGGGAAGCTTTATTTTACTACATGCTGATTGGATAGTCTTTTGGACTGGTAGAGAATTTGAGCGGCCTACTACTGACACACGTGTATTTAGCTTTATATTTCAGGCACATATATCTGTAGTATGTATATAGATCTACATCTACAGGGATCATAACTTATGATCCATGGAGATTGATAAATACTGCTCAAATACCTGTGGGTTTCGATCGATCACAATTGTAACAGGACGGTGACAAATATAACTCGTGGCTCTACTACAGCTAGTTCCGCAGAATGCAATAGTTAAGCTTGAGTTATAATAAATTTGTCTATATCTTCCTCTAACTCCCAACTCCGAAATCTACACTTTGTGCGTAGCTTACTAATTGTAGGATAACCGCATTTAGTAGTCTATATTACATTACGTAGCCTGCTACGTTTAGGATCCACATACCACAGTTGATAAGATATGCCCACACGCAATCTCACTTTTATCATCGAAGTTTACTCAGAACCATACATCTCAATACAATTGTTTCCACTCAATTCTTCCATCTACAACCTCATATAAGACTTACTGTATCGGTCTAACCGCCGACACTGATTATGCTCAAACCTCCATCTGCGCTCAAGCTCATAACTTTAACAGGCTATTTTCTCCTGCATTTGCATATGCCGGGTAGTATGATACTAGGTGCAAATGCTGTGAGGGACATGGTCATACTTACCTTGCAACAAATGGGATGGCGTTAATGGTGCGGGGTCAGTAATGTCTTATTCCCAGCATCATGGTTTCATGGTCAGCTGTGCTGAAAACGTTTTACTGTGATAATTGTTGTTTGCATAGCGACTTTAATTCTAGGATATGCGCACTTTAATTCGCCTTTACACGTAACTTAGAACTTTAATAGAAACAATAGTCTAGGAGCTATACTTTCTGCTCTTTTTACTCGGAAATTGCAACAGAAAGTTATGATGGAAACGGGACGTGTGCAAAGGAGGAATAAAAGGTAATATATAACGAGAGGATTACACAGATCCCCAATGACGAAAACAACCAAACGATATGGTATGAAGATGCAAGGCTAGAGCTGCGATGAGATCTGAGACTACATTTATATTTCGGAGCCATTGAGGATGTCAAGGGCTCTGGCGCGTGGTGGCCGAGGCTGAGGAGGAATTTGCGCTACGGCGGTTATACAGCGGGTTTCTGGACGGTCGGGCTTGGTATGATTCAACACATAGGTGAGGTCTGAAGCGCTCCGGTCATTTAGATGGGACGAGGTTTATCTGTTCTTCACGGTAGTTAACCTGATCCGGCCCGGTCCCACGGTTTGTTTTGTTTATTATTTTACGTCTTGCCAGCGCTAAACACGTTTCCCAAGGTCACATGCCGGTTAGCTCAGTCTAGAAAAACTACTCAACATGCCGACGTTTCTAAGATCCCGGCATAAACTAACTGGGCCCTGGCCCTCCTGCCAGGTGCCCCAATCTAAAAATACACCAAAAGCACCCTTCCTCTGGGTCTTCTGTTAACTATATTGCAGACAGAATTAAAATTTAAATCTACGTGCTAGAGAGGAGAAATCATCTACCACCGGTACAGTGTGACAGAAACCGAGTTGGTGATGAGTAAATCGATTTATTAAACTATATAAGGAGAAAAGAGAACTCTAGCTACTACTAACAGGTACTTATAAGAGTTGATCTTTGTGGGTCTATAGACTGATGACTTATCCATAGGCATTATACTTGCTACCCAGCCACGCAATGCCAGGTATCACTTATTGTGCTAACGCTCCAACCTCCTGATTAGTAGTGCCGTTTCGTTCAGCTTCATCTACCCCCCCCCATACAGCCTTTTCGTAAACATCCTTAATATTACGCTTAGGTTATTCGCCTAAGCTCAAATAACGGTCAAACCGTAACATTACCCCCCTATTCACCCTCTCTTCTTTTCTTTCCTTGACGCTGGTCCATTGTTTGTCTCTGCTGAACCCCACTTCTTCTCCCACACGTCGAGCGCTGCGGCATCCTGCAAGTTTGTGAGCGATGTCCACTCCGGTAACGCCAATCCAGTCCACTTGACTAAAGCCTGTCTTTCTCCCTTCTTTGTTCTACATCTAAGGACCTTGTCAATCTGATATTCTTCTTCGCCATCAACATCAATTATTGGACCTGGATTTTCGTCTTCTAATTTTTGCGACCGCAACGGATTTTCATCTGCTGGTAAGAGTAAGTCTACATGAAACCGATTATGTATCTTTCCAGGGATATTAAGTTGCACTACTTCTGGCGAAATAACTTTAGTGACTGTGTACTTTGCATGTTGCCATCCCAATTTCTTGGAAGGTTGATCTTCTAGCCTTATGTTTCGCAGAAGTAGCCAAACTTTATCACCGACTTCATATCTTGGTGCGGGATGTCTTTTTTTGTCTGTGAGATCTTTGTAGCGTTCCTGAATAGCTGCCATTGCAGATTGCATAAAAATCGTAACCTTTTGTAATCTGTCGACAAAGTTCTCGGCCCTTTCTTTTCCTGTTGATACTGGTATCATCGACTGCTTGTTAACGATTTGAATGGGGTTGACATGGTAGCCGTGTATTGCGTAAAATGGACTTATACCGCCTAAGGATACCACATCTCGATTATTAATCGCAAGTTGGGCCGCAGCAAGGCAATCAGACCAGTCGTGCTGAGTATAGGAAACATAAGCTCGCAGGTAGGTTTGAACTTCCTGGTTCATTCTTTCCGTCGCTCCATCGGTTTGAGGATGATAGGCTGTGCTTAACCTCTGTTCAATTCCGACTAACTCGCAAAGTCGTCTCCAGAATTTACTAGTCCAGTTAGTGCCTCTATCGCTGGTTAAGGCCATTGGAAATCCGTGATAGCGCCAGTGACATTCTACAAATCGTTTAGCACAAGATTCCGCATCCATTTTATCCATAGCCTCCAGTGTCACTGATTTCAACAGTCTATCGGTGATTACCATTATGTTTGTCGCGCCATTCGATTTGGGAAGGTCCACCATAAAGTCAATGGAAAGCTCTTGATGGAATCTTTCAGGTACTGGTAGCGGTTTAAGAAGCCCTTGTTTCTGGTGTCGCCAGATCGATGACCTCCCGCATACATGACAGTTTTTGCAGAACCGTTTTACTGACTTACTTATTCCAGGCCAAAAATATTCACGAGCGACCTGGGCAAGGGTTGCATCTCTCCCTGGATGACCCGAGACAGCTGAGTCATGGATATTCTGGATAAGCGCTGTTGTTAGAGGTTCATATAGAGGTACCCAAATCCGTCCTTGGTAGCGAGCTACACCAATATCATTGTCAAATGCACAAGCGGCGATCGTTGCTTTAATTGGGCTAGGCTCATCCGAACCTTCTATTTGCAATTTAATGTCCTTAGGCCATGTACGCTCCCCACTTAGAATTGCATTCACCACCTGTATATATCCCTTGTCGTTTTTTAATGCTTGGTCCCAGAGATTTTGCAAATCTTCGTTGATAAATAACTCGTGCCCTTCTGCTAGGTTGCTATTACCAACACGTAACTTTGATGCATAAATTGGTGTTAAGACCTGGCGCTCGCGACTTATAAGTCGTGGGTCGCCTTCCGTAGGTCTATCTTGATCCCTTCTCGATAGTGCATCTGGTCGTTCATTATCTACTCCCTTCCTATACACAAGTGTATACCTGAATCGAGATAGAAATTCTGCCCACCGAGTTTGCCGTTCTGTCAGCCTTCTTGTGGTCAGGAAATATTTCAGGTTCATGTGGTCACTTAGGATAGTGAAAGCATGTGCTAGACCCCGTAGCTCCGCATCCCATTCTTTCATACTTGCTACAATGGCTAGGAGTTCTTTATCATGAATCTCATAGTTCATTTCTGCTCCAGTCAGCTTCCGAGAGTAATATGCCACAGGTTTCCATGTGCCATTTTCTTGCTTTTGTAACAAACATCCACCGAGCGCATAACCGGAGCAATCTGCCTCCAACATTGTTTCACGGTCGGGATCCCATTGGGCTAGAGCGGGCTCTGCAACGAATTTTTCCTTGAGCAATTCAAATGCAGCGTTTTGTTCAGAGCCCCATTTCCAAGGTGTACCCTTGCCTGTCAGACAAGTTAGAGGTGCACAGATTCTTGAAAACCCCTTGATAAAACCACGATAAAAATTGGCGAACCCTAAAAATCCTCTTAGCCCTTTTGTTGTTGTGGGTGCCTTCCATTCCGATATTGCCTGGACCTTTGCAGGATCCATCTTGACTGCAGAATTTTCACCATCGGAAGATATGATGAAGCCTAAGTATTTAGTCTCCTTGACACCAAACTCGCACTTGTCAATATCCAACCCTAGTCCTGCCTTTTGAAGCTTTTCAAGTACCAATCGCACGTGCCTCTCGTGTTCCTCTTTGTCTCCGTTGGTGAATACAAGCACGTCATCTACATAAGCCGAACAGAAATCATCGAGGTGCTCACGTAAGGCTTCGTTGATATACCTTTGAAAAGATGCCGGAGCTCCATTTAGTCCAAACGGCATGACAAGCCACTCAAACAATCCAAATCGTGTTCGAAAAGCTGTTTTCCATTCGTCACCTTCCTTAATACGCAACTTGTGAAACGCAGATCGCACGTCTAGCTTAGTAAACCACTTAGCTCTGCTCAGTTTAGCAAGCGTCTCTTTAATCAACGGTAAGGGATATCGATCGGCTTTCGAAATGGCATTCAAGGCGCGATAGTCTACACAAAATCTCAAGCCTCCACCTGGTTTCCGAACGAACAATACAGGGGCCCCTGCTGGTGAACTACTCGCTCGAATGTAATTCTTATCAAGAAGATCTGTCAGTGTCTTCCTTAACACCAGTAACTCATCCCTTGACATTCCATATAGGGGTCCCCATGGGATACTTTTGTCAGACTCGAGCCTAATCTCGTGATCGCATCCTTGCCGATGTGGTGGAAGCTTATCTGTGAGTTCTTTTCGAAATAGGTCTGAAAATTCCTTATACTCATCAGGAAGCTTATCCAGACACGTTGACGATTTCTTTGATGGCGCAAGCGCTTTCTGAATATCTGCCAACGTTACAGAAAATAGCTGAGTTATGCCAGCGCTTGACTTCCTGGCTTTCCTGACCGTTGCAAGAAATACTCCTGCAGATAAACTTTTGATATTCGTTGTTCGATAAGACGAATTCATCATTGCCTGATGGCCCTTTTCCCATACTCTCAATGGTCGATTGTTCACAATTGCTTCTCCAATATCTATGAAATGTTCTCTTGCATTGTAGATAACGTCTTCTCGCTCCATCCATGGTTTTCCCAATATGAGATCATGAGACAACATTGGTATAACGTACGCATATAAAGTTCTTTGGTACCCATCTATATCTAGCTCCATTTTAACCATTTCTGTGATAAAATCTTTATGGTGGCGATTTTCTGTTGCCTCTGTAAGCTTGCGTGGAGTTATTTTTATCCGAGTTAGGTTAGCTCTATCTACCAATAAATTACTGACAGCGGCTAGGCATTCGCATCCATTGTCAATCAAAGTGGATACTGAATAAATTCCGTTAATTACCGTATCTATAATGAAAGAAGATCCATTCATAGTGCCCTCAGCTTCTTTATCTCCAATTGATTTTGAGTTGATAATCAATTCCATTGCTCCATTTGCTTGCAACTGAGGACAATTTGATTTTAGATCTAATCCTTTTTCTACCACGCTCTTCGTAACTTTGGCCTTAACTGTATCTGAAATTTTTCTGGTAAATGGTGCTGCTTGGATAGGTGTATCAGGACGCTTAGCTGGAAGCAGTCGACAATCAGCTATAATGTGTCCTTTATTCCCACATCGCAAGCATGACCCGTTTATTTTGCGCTCGTTCAACTCAACAAGTGATACCCACTTCGCACGGACTTTATCGATACCAATCTTCCTTGTCCTACTGTCAACATCCTTACTGTATGAGCTGGCTTTGGCTGAAGGGTTGTGCATAATTTCTCGTGAGATTCCCTCCAGTAATTTGCCCCCAGCAACGCCTCGTGTTCCATCGTCGAAGTAGCCAGTCTGACCTAGCAGGTATTCCCTTGTAATTTCCATACCAACTTCGTCAATTTCAGAACCTAGGATCGACAGGTAGTCGATCAATTCACGAATTGTTTTAGGATGCACACTGCCGATCATGTAATTCCTTGTCGTCTTGTTTAACGAATTCCGCAATAAGTAGATCTTGCACTTCTCATTTCCTTTCGAACTGGGACTTCGGGAGAGCAACTGTTGGAAGCGCGGTAAATATGACGATAGGTTCTCATCCCGGAATTGTCTGCATGCATGGAGTAGCGCGGCTGCCAGTTGTTCTTCGTTCCTATTGCGAAAAGTATCATCCATGGCCTGTAATAGTCCTAGCGCATCCCATTCCATGCCATTTGCAAGCATATTTTGGAACTGACCTGTGATCATATCTTTCGCTGTTCCTGTTACCGCATGACTGAATAGTTGCACTGAGAAGTCTGACGGTTGAAGTATGGATCGCTCTTCTACATCACGTCTGTATATGTAGCGAAGTATTCCATGTGTAATAGCCCACTTACTTCTATCCTTGTGGTCGTATGCTTCTGGCCATCTAAGTGGTTCATCTTCAATGAAGCAATTTCTGCGTTCTGATTGGCCCTCCATATTAGCTTTTGAGTTTTGCAGGGATAATTTCTTATCCTTCTGCGATCGTTCCTGCATCCTTTTCATCATTTCGTTCATCTGAGATTGTAGCATCCCAAGCTCTCTCCTGTGTTCTATTCCCCTTAATCTCATTTCCTCGACCATTCGCTCTACTTCCGATTGTATTTCTCCGTGTGGCGTCGATTCCTGATTCGATAACCCAAATGCCATGAAGTCCATTCCGTTGTAAAAATTGTTCATTTCTGAACCCATTGTTGATTTATTTTAAAATCCCTGTGCGATGTAACCAATAATTAAAGATACCCTAGGTCACAGTAATCTAAGACTGCGATATACCTAATGACGGGCAAGAGTATGAGTGATATAGTTTAAATTGTGACAGAAACCGAGTTGGTGATGAGTAAATCGATTTATTAAACTATATAAGGAGAAAAGAGAACTCTAGCTACTACTAACAGGTACTTATAAGAGTTGATCTTTGTGGGTCTATAGACTGATGACTTATCCATAGGCATTATACTTGCTACCCAGCCACGCAATGCCAGGTATCACTTATTGTGCTAACGCTCCAACCTCCTGATTAGTAGTGCCGTTTCGTTCAGCTTCATCTACCCCCCCCCATACAGCCTTTTCGTAAACATCCTTAATATTACGCTTAGGTTATTCGCCTAAGCTCAAATAACGGTCAAACCGTAACATACAGACAGAGCTACTAGTACGTGATTGAGTCCCGCTAAATACTTCGTATGGTGCGAGTGTAAAAGCTAGGAGTGAGAATTGGTCTCTTCAAAAAACTTAGTCTTGTGGACCCACTTGCTGAAGGCGATAGCCTCTTCTGGAGAGCTGAGAATCCAGGGGATTCCAACGTTGGGATGTCGAGGTCCACCTTGCAGTCGTGATCGGCTGCGCCCTAGTCGACAAAAGAAGAAGTGGTCGGGTGACTTTTCTTGTCCGCAGCTGCAGGTCAAGAAAGCTTTGAGGTGTTGGAAACGGTAGTGGTAGTCTGCAAAGTCCCCATGCCCTGACCGTGCGGCAAGAAGCAGGCCCAGTGTTCGCCGGTCGAGACTCCTGAGTTCGAGTGAGTCTCCAACATTTTCTCTAATTCCAAGCTTTTATTTTTTTTGCATCAGATTTTAATTGCGTATGCAGCTATCTAGCTATGACAAAATATCAAAGAAAAGTACAGAAAAGATGACTCAATGTAAAGGAAGAACACTCATGCCTCGGATTTCATTTGCAAGTACCACTGCGCAGTTATGGTAGCTTTTTCTTCATCCCAAGTCAACCCTCATCCGTGAATACCCACCCAGGGGAACATCTCAAAAACCCAGGGTTATCCAGAAATGCCTTCATCATCCTCTGAATTTCCTCCGCGCGAGATGTAGTCTGAGGTGTCTCCTTCCCAAGTGGAGTAGGTGCCTAGGCTACTCAAACTATACCGGAGAACAACACCAGGAGGCGGACCACAGCACCTTCCATCGTTTGCGTGTTGTTATAGTGTCCGCTGAACTCCTAATTCCAAGCTGTTTGTATCTTTCGGGGGCGTTTTGCGTCCAATATCTGGTCGCCGAATCTTGGTATCTAATTTTGATATCCCTCTTTGCTCTCGAGATTGATTTTGCAAGTGAGGAAGCTGGGAGTTTACAGGCCTGTTTGGCGAGAACGTCTGCAACCTCGTTTCCCAAAATACCAACATATGCAGGGCACCATCTAATGATGACTGAGCCGACTTCTGTGAAGTGGCAACGGTCTCTTCTAGTCCAAGCTGTCGCAAGCCCTCTAAACTGAGTGATGCGGGGAGAACTAGAGGGGGTGGCGGTGCTGTTGGAACACTACCAATGATCAATACACAAGCTTGTGTGGGATTACTCAATTCATTCTTCTCTCTTTTCTCTCTATGGGGAGAAATGTTATAATTACATTGTTGACTTTTTTTTGAAACGCTGATCCCTATAAGGAAAGGTCTCAACTCGACCTCTGTACATTAAATTTTGTGAGCCAGTTCACACACTGGCGGTAAACGAAAAAAAATTAAAAAAACAAGAAAAAAATCGATGACCTATATGTTTATTTGAATTTGAATTTGAAATCTTTTACGTGACAGGTAGAACCTAACATCTATTTAGACGTGACACGGGTAGATGAGCTCTGAAAGCTCATTGCTACCTACATGACCGGCAGTGGAGCCAGAAGCGACAAAAGAAAAGAAATAAAACAAAAGGAACAGTATATGTCTGAGTTACGGTGCCCTGCGCCGCATCCCTATCTTCCACACCCATCTCCTCTCGGGTCAGAAACAATCTCGACGTGGTCACCTCCCACCCTGTTCATTCTTCGGCAGACTATAACATCTGCTTCAAGTTAAGATTTGAATGAACTTCTGCCATCCCTTCTCCCCTATCATTTCCCTGGCTCCAGGCGGGGCCATTTTCTCATAGCTTCTCCAACGTAGCAAAGCAGGTCGGTACTCTGAAAAACGCCAGGGCCTTTTCTCTCGGCCGCAAACGCATTTCAGATCTTCATGTTCGGGTTTGAAACGTCGATAGTAGTCGGCGTAGTCCCCGTGGCCTGTTTTTGCCGCAATAAGACGATGATACGCCCATCTTGGTAAACCTAATTCCGGTGGTCTTTTGCAACGCATGAATAGGTCCAGGTCTTTGTATCGTTTCGGTCGATACTGTTACGGTTTTACCGTTATTTGAGCTTAGGCGGATGCCTAAGCCTAATATTGAGAATTCTTATGATGAGGCTGTATGGGGGGGAGATGAAGCTGAACGAAACGGCACTACTAGTCAGGAGGCGGAAACGTTATTACAACTTAGTGACACCTGAAAATACGTGGCTGGGTAATAAGTATTATGCCTAAGGACAAGCCACTAGTCTGTAGATTCACGAGGAGGATTAACGCCTATAAATACCTGTTAGTAGTAGCTAGAGTTATCTTTTCTCCTTATATAGTTTATTAAATCGATTTATTCATTACCAACTCGGTTTCCATCACAATATAAACTATATCAATCAAATCTTTTGTCCGTCATTAAGTACATCGCAGTCGTAGATAACTGTGACTTAGGGCATCTTTAATTATTGGTTTTAAGGCACAGGGATTCTAAGAATCAACAATGGGTTCAGAAATGAACAATCTTACTATCGGAATGGACTTCGTGGCAACTGGTTTATCGAATCAGAAATCTATGCCACATGGAGTAATACAATCAGAAATGCAGCGACTGGTCGAAGAAATGAGATTAAAGGGAATAGAACACAGAAGATACCTTGCGATTTTACAATCTCAGATGAACGAAATGATGAAAACGATGCAGGAACGATCGGAGAATGAGAAAAAAACTCACCTGCAACCGTCAAGAACTAATGTGGGCGGCCAATCAGAACGCAGAGAATGCTTCATTGAAGAGGAACCACTTAAATGGCCAGAAGCATACGACCACAAGGATAGAACTAAGTGGGCAATTACACATGGAATACTTCGGTACATATACAGGCGTGATGTGGAGGAGCGATGTATTCTTAAACCATCTGATTTTTTGATGCAACTATTTAGTCATGCAGTAACTGGAACAGCGAAAGATATGATCACAGGTCAGTTCCAAAATATGCTTGCAAATGGCATGGAATGGGATGCGCTAGGGCTGTTACGAGCTATGGATGATACCTATCGCGACAGAAACGAGGAACAATTGGCGGCCGCACTATTTCATGCATGTCGACAATTTCGGGACGAGAAACTATCGTCATATCTACCGCACTTCCAACAGTTACTCTCGCAAAGTCCCAGTTCGAAAGGGAATGAGAAATGCAAGATTTACAAGTTACGAAACTCGCTGAATAAAACGACTAGAAATTACATGATTGGTAGTTTGCGACCTAGAACACTCCGAGAATTAATTGATTACCTGTCGATCCTGGGTTCTGAAATTGACGAGGTTGGTGTGGAAATTACAAGGGAGTACTTGATAGGTCAGACAGGGTACTTCGACGATGGAACACAAGGCATTGCTGGGGGCAAATTACTGGGGGAAATCTCACAAGAAATTATGCACAACCCTTCAGCCAAAGCCAGCTCATACAGTAAGATAAGGAAGATTAGTATGAATAAAGTCCGTGCGAAGTGGGTATCACTGGTTGAGTTGAACGAGCGAAAAATAGACGGATCATGCTTGCGATGTGGGAAGAAAGGACACATTATAGCTGATTGTCGACTGCTTCCAGCCAAGCGTCCTGATACACCTGTCCAAGCAGCAACTTTTGTCAGAAACATTTCAGATACAGTTAAGGCCAAAGATACGAAGAGCGTGGTAGAAAAAAGATTAGATCTAGAATCAAATCGTCCTCAGTTGCAAGCAAATGGAGCGATGGAATTGATTATCAGCTCAAAATCAATTGGAGATAAAGAAGCTGAGGGCGCTATGGACGGATCTTCTTTCATTATAGACACCGTGATCAACGGAATTTATTCAGTACCCACTTTGATCGACAATGGATGCAAATGTCTAGCCGCTGTTAGTAATTCATTAGTACAAAGGGCTAACCTGCCTCGGATAAAAATAAATCCACGCAAGCTCACAGAGGCAACAAAAAATCAGCACCATAAAGATTTTATCACGGAGATGGTTAGAATGGAGTTAGACATTGACGGATACCAACGAAGATTGTATGCGTATGTTATACCAATGTTGTCTCATGATCTCATATTGGGAAAACCATGGATGGAGCGTGAAGACGTTATCTATAATGCAAGGGAACGTTTCATGGACATTAGAGAAGCTATTGTAAACGATCAACCAATGAGAGTATGGGAAAAGGGCCAACAGGCAATGATGGATTCATCTTATCGAACGACAAATATTAAAAGTTTGTCGGCAGGGGTATTCCTTGCAACTGTTAGGAAGGCCAGGAAGTCAAGCGCTGGCAAAACCCAGCTATTCTCTGTAACACTGGCAGACATTCAGAAAGCGCTTGCGCCAACAAAGAAGTCACCAACAAATTTGGACAGACTCCCAAACTATTGTAAACAATTTGCAGACCTATTTCGGAAAGAACTAACGGACAAACTGCCACCTCATCGGCAAGGATGCGATCACGAGATTAGGCTCGAGTCTGACAAAAGCATACCATGGGGACCCCTGTAAGGAATGTCAAGGGATGAGTTACTGGTGCTAAGGAAGACACTGACGGACCTTCTTGACAAAAACTACATTCGTGCAAGTAGTTCACCAGCAGGGGCACCAGTATTATTCGTTCGGAAACCAGGCGGAGGTCTACGATTTTGTGTAGATTATCGCGCCTTAAATGCTATTTCGAAGGCTGATCGATATCCTCTGCCTCTGATTAAAGAGACAATGTCTAAACTAAGTAGAGCCAAGTGGTTTACCAAGTTGGATGTACGATCCGCGTTTCATAAATTGCGCATCAAGGAAGGTGATGAATGGAAAACTGCGTTTAGAACACGATTTGGGTTATTTGAGTGGCTTGTTATGCCATTTGGGTTGAATGGGGCACCAGCTAGTTTTCAGAGATACATTAACGAAGCCTTACGTGAATACCTCGATGATTTCTGTTCGGCTTATGTGGATGACGTTCTCATCTTCACCAACGGAGACGAAGAGCAACATCAAAGACACGTAAAGCTGGTACTTGAAAAGCTTCAGAAAGCCGGTCTGGGATTAGATATTGATAAGTGTGAGTTTAGTGTCAAAGAGACAAAATACTTGGGTTTTATAATATCTTCAGAAAGTGGGAACTCCTCGGTCAAGATGGATCCAGCAAAGGTTCGGGCAATATCAGAATGGCAAGCACCCACAACAACAAAGGGACTGAGAGGTTTTTTGGGGTTTGCAAATTTCTACCGTGGCTTTATCAAAGGATTTTCAAAAATTTGCGCACCTTTAACATCTCTAACAGGCAAGGGTACACCTTGGAAGTGGGGCTCT
This sequence comes from Blumeria hordei DH14, assembly GCA_900239735.1. Classification (NCBI taxonomy): domain Eukaryota; kingdom Fungi; phylum Ascomycota; class Leotiomycetes; order Helotiales; family Erysiphaceae; genus Blumeria; species Blumeria hordei. The sequence goes on along the minus strand of OENG01000024.1, from coordinate 2,126,500 downwards.
GAACAAAATGATGCTTTTGAATTGCTAAAAGAAAAGTTTGTAGCTGAGCCCGCTCTAGCCCAATGGGATCCCGATCGAGAAACAATGTTGGAGGCAGATTGCTCTGGTTTTGCGCTTGGTGGTTGTTTGCTGCAGAAACAGGAAAACACCACATGGAAACCAGTAGCATACTACTCTAGGAAGTTAACTGGAGCCGAAATGAATTATGAAATTCATGACAAAGAACTTCTAGCTATTGTAGCGAGTATGAAGGAATGGGACGCAGAATTGAGAGGTTTAGCACAGGCTTTCACTATCCTAAGTGACCACATGAATTTGAAATATTTTTTAACTACAAGACAGTTGACAGAACGGCAAACTCGATGGGCTGAATTCTTATCCAGATTTAGATATACTCTGGTGTAAAGGAAAGGTGCAGAGAATGAACGTCCAGATGCTCTTTCAAGGAGGGATCAAGATAGACCTAAGGAAGGTGATCCTCGACTCTTGAGTCGCGAGCGCCAGGTCTTAACGCCTATCCATGCGTCAAAGTTGTGTGTCGGCAATATTAATCTAGCGGAAGGTCATGAAATATTTGTCAACGAAGATTTACAGGAGCTTTGGGACCAAGCAATAAAAAACGATGAAAGATATATCCAAGTCGCTAAGGCGGTACAAAGCGGAGAGCGTGTATGGCCTAAGGATATTAAGTTGCAAATAGAAGGTTCAAATGAGCCTACTCCGATTAAAGCAACAATTGCCGCTTGCGAATTTGACAATGATATTGGGGTAGTTCGTTACCAAGGTCGGATATGGGTGCCTCTTTATGAGCCTCTTACAACGGCGATTATACAGAACGTTCATGACTCAGCCGTCGCTGGCCATCCTGGAAGAGATGCGACGCTTGCCCAAGTCGCTAGAGAATACTTTTGGCCAGGAATAAGCAAGTCAGTCAAACGGTTTTGTAAAAATTGTCACGTGTGCGGAAGGTCATCAATCTGGCGACACCAGAAACAGGGACTTCGGAAACTGTTGTTGAAGCTTTGTCGTTGAGTGATAGAGATGAGATAGAGGTTTATGGGTCACGATGTATGAGGTTACTGAGTGTGGATGTTAAAGTTCCTTGCTATTGTTGTTATACTAGTTAGGGTTGGTTTTTCTTGTGTTCTATGTACAAGAGGGATGTCTACATCTACAAGTGGGCTAGATCGCTTAGGTCTAGCTAGCGGCTTTCGCCGTTCCTTTCCTTCTCCCCCGCATGGCATCACGTGCTATACAACTACTGCTCACCATGAAGTCCGAGGATGAAAAGCGTTAGATTACAACACTTCCCCTCGCTTTGCACATCTGATGTGGTTAGATAGTCGATGGTGAGTTGCCTTTGCTAGGGCTTTGGTTAAAAGGTCGGCAAGATTGTTCGTGGATTTTACGTGGAGAAGTTCAAAATCTCCTTCGTTATATTTATCGCGGACGTAGTGGTAGTGTACGTCAATGTGCTTTGAGCGATTATGAATCCGTGGATTTCTTGCCAGTTCTTGTGCTCCATTGTTGTCTGTGTAGAGCATAGTGTCGTAGTTTTGGCGCAGTTGGTCAAGTCCAAATTTCGTCCAGGTGAGTTGGCGTGCAGCTTGCGACATGGCCATGTATTCGGCTTCTGTAGTTGACAGTGCTACAGATCGCTGTTGTTTGCTGCTCCAGGCGATTGCTACATCACCAAGTCTGATTACATATCCTGATGTCGATTTCCGAGAATGGGGATCATCAGCGTAAGAGGCATCAGCATAAACTTCGAGAAGCTCGTTCGACCCGAAAGGATAGTTTAGATCCCAATGGGTGGTTCCTGCTAGATATCGAAGGGTGCGTTTGGCGGCTCGCAAGTGACTTTCGTTTGGACAAGATGCAAACTGGCTTAAAAGTGTGACTGTGTAGGCTAGGTCTGGTCGGCTTCCTATGACAAGGTACATTAAAGATCCGACGATGGCTTGATATTCCTTCATGTTCTCGAGACGATCCTCTTCACATCCTTTGAAAAGGGTTACGCTCGGATCAAGAGGTGTGCTAACTTTGTGTGAGTTTTCAAAACCAAAACGTTTGAGTATCTTTAGTGAGTAGCCTTGTTGAGAGAGCCGGATGCCAGATTTCTCTAGTTTAATCTCTAGGCCCAGGACATAACTCGCGTTTCCCAAATTTTTGCAATCAAAGTCGTTTCCGATTGATGATTTCAGGGCTTGGCGGAACATGTTGTCTGGACCGAAGATTAGAATGTCGTCAACGTATACCGCGACACAGGCATTTTCTGTCGGGTGAACAAAGACGCATGGATCGAAGTTGGTTATCTCGAATCCTTTTTGTCGAAGGGAGTTCGAGATACAAGCATACCATTCACGGCCTGATTGTTTAAGGCCGTAGATGCACTTACGAAGTTTAACACATTTTCCGGATGTGCGGAATCCAGGAGGTAGTTCCATATAAATTTCTTCCTCCAAGTTTCCGTAAAGGTATGCAGAATTTACGTCCATTTGTTGGGGTATCCATTGGTTTTGAGAAGCTATCCGTAGAAGGATACGGAGGCTATCATAACGAGCTACGGGAGCAAATGTTTCGTCGAAATCGTGACCAGGAAGTTGACTGAATCCTTGAGCCACTAATCGAGCTTTGTACCGGTCGATAGATCCATCCGCTTTTCGCTTGATTTTAAATACCCATTTGGATCCAACAATGTTGCGATTTAATGGTCGAGCAGTTTCATCCCAGGTGTGGGTTTGTCTTAAGGATTGTAGCTCCTTATTTACTGCATCACGCCAATAGTATCCATCAGGCCCTGAGAGAGCCTCGTCGATGTTTCTCGGATCCTCGTTCGTTTCCGTTGCGGTTTTTGCCGCTAGAGTCATTGCAATGCATCCAGTTTCATCTTATATTTCCTCAGCAATAACCAGATGTCCTCGCTGGTTATCATGCTCTTCTCGTGTATGAAAGGTCGACCCATAACTTGCAGGGAACCCATAGCGTTGAATGGGTCTGGTCGTCCTTTTAGGTCGAGATTTTGGTGATTTGAGGAATGATCCTGGCATATCGGACGTTTCTGGCTGTGAATCTGGGATAGATAATTCTTTTAGCTGGTGCATCGTTTCAATTTCTCTTTGGATTTGCTTCGAGGGGTCATCGAGTTTGTCATCTGTGGAAAGCTGCTGTTCGGCTATTGATGGGTTGTCCTGGTGTGGTTGTTGTTCTGCTTCGTCATTTATTGCTTGTGGCAGGTTGCTTCGGTTTTCAAGGTTAATTGTGACTTCCCCTGAATCGAGCGGCGCAAACTTGACGTTGGTTGATTCCATAACCTTGTTCTTGGAGGGGATCCATATCCGAAAAATTTTTGTGCTACTTGTGTATCCTACAAACTTTCCATCCAGTGCCCTAGGTAGGAGTTTTGAGCCAGGAGGCCGCGAATCCTCGTGAATGTGAACAAAGCAGTTCCTACCGAAGGGTTGAAGATGGTGTATTGTAGGTTTATTGCCGTGTAGTGCCTCATATGGCGTAATGTTTTCGGGTAGCCGTGTGTGAGGTAGGCGATTTTTGAGGTAGCAGGCAGTGGCTATAGCCTCTGCCCACAGCGAGAGTCCAAGGTTCATGATTAATGCTCGGGCCATTGTTGTCAGGGTCTGATTAAACCTCTCTGCAGTTCCGTTTCTCTCATGTTCATATGGTGGAGTTTTTTCGTGAACAATTCCTTTCTTTCGAAAGAATGTTGATACTGTTTGATTGATAAATTCCCCCCCGTTGTCTGTTCTCCAACGCTTAACGTCAGCGCTGAATTGCGTTTGTACAAAGTGTACGAAGTCAACCATGTGATGGGCTGCTTCGTCTTTGGTTCGCAGGAACTTGACCCATGAATGTCGGGTATATTCATCAATAAAAGTTATATAATAAAATTTTCCACCTAATGAGGGAACGGAGAACTTTCCAGAGAGATCAGAATGAATTAATTCAAATGGTTCTGTAGCATTTTCATGAGTTTGTTTAGGAGAGACATATTTTGATTTGGTTTTCTCGCATGTAGGGCAATGGAAATTTGGGGGTGGTAAGGGAAGGTTGGCCTGTAAGTACAGCTTTGAAGGGTTTTTAATGGTGGTTACTCCGGGATGTCCCAACGCCTGATGGAATTCAATGTAAGAGGAGAAGCAAGCATTATATTCCTCTAGCTGTATTAAGTGCGCCTTAACTCCTGCCTTTGCCCACAATACTTCACGCCCATTTTCGTCCCGTAGTATTATATCTTTTTCTTTGCCTATCAATGTGTAACCTTTGCGACTCACAGCGTCCCAAGAAAAAAGTCGTGTCTTTCCAAAAGAAGGTACTAATAAGACATCGGTTAAGATGGTAGAGTAGACCTCTCCTTGTCGGTTCCTAAGGTTAAGACGAACAGTTCCTTTTCCGGTTACAGGGACATGGGAATTGTCTGCGATTTTGACACTGTGATTTTTTAGAGGTATCAGTGTTTCAAAATCACGTTTACATCCCGTCATGTGAGCCGATGCGCCAGTATCGAAGATCCATTCTGGGTGAGACGATGTTGTCTGAGACTGTGCCGCAAATGCCGTATCGTATATTTGATGTTCTGATTTAGCGGTGACCGACGCCTGGGCGATTTGGGCAGCGTTTTTCATGTCTATCTTCTTTTGTTTGTGCGCTTTTAGCTTCCGACACTCCTTAAAATTATGCCCCTCGTAATTATACTTGCGACTCTTACAATATGAGCATTCTTGTATTTCCTGTTTCGCGACTTGATAAGCTTTTTCATCTGAGATGGGAGCTTTTCGGTTTGCCGACATGTCTAGGAGTTTAGAGGATACACCATCGTAATTGGTGATTTCTTTAGTCACGAGGTTATCGATGACATTCTCCATAGACTTGGGCAAGGAGGACAGCAGAAAGGCACCTTTTGCGTCCTCCGACGAGGTCAGGTCTTTGAATGCTTTAGTGAGAGAGGTAGTCGAGTGTAGTGAGCGATTTCGGAGGCGGTTCCAGGCATCATTGAAGGTTGAAAGGTATTCCGATATATCATCTCCGTCACGTAATGTGAGATCAGTGACGGCTTTTAGTAGGGAAATAGTGGAACTTGCAGTTTCTCTATCGAATCGTGATTTGAATTGGTCCCATGCCTCTTTTGCTGTTTGGCAGTCTATCACAACGGTCTGCAACGATTCATCAACAGCGTTCAGGAGGAGGCCCCGAAGCTGTTTATTAGCGTTTTGCCACTTTTCAAACTCATCTGATTGTATTTCAGATTTTATTGGTGTCTCTTTTTTCAAGAAGTCAAGTAAACCCATTGCGTCGAAAGTTATCTCCCAACTCCCAACCCATCTGCGATAGTTTCACTACCGGTCAGTATCGGAAGTCGGTCGAGCTTAAGTGAGATTGGGGCTTGTCCAATGTTTGCCTGAGTTGATGAGAGTGACATTTTGGCAGTGGTTTGTGTGCTAACCGGGCTATAACCTGTTGAAGCTTTGTCGTTGAGTGATAGAGATGAGATAGAGGTTTATGGGTCACGATGTATGAGGTTACTGAGTGTGGATGTTAAAGTTCCTTGCTATTGTTGTTATACTAGTTAGGGTTGGTTTTTCTTGTGTTCTATGTACAAGAGGGATGTCTACATCTACAAGTGGGCTAGATCGCTTAGGTCTAGCTAGCGGCTTTCGCCGTTCCTTTCCTTCTCCCCCGCATGGCATCACGTGCTATACAACTACTGCTCACCATGAAGTCCGAGGATGAAAAGCGTTAGATTACAACAACCGTTACCGGTACCTGATAGATTCCATCAAGAGCTTTCCATTGACTTTATGGTAGAACTCCCTAAATCAAATGGTGCAACAAATATCATGGTGATCACTGATAGACTGTTGAAATCAGTGACACTGGAGGCTATGGATAAAATGGATGCAGAAACTTGTGCTAAACGATTTATAGAATGTCATTGGCGTTATCATGGATTCCCAAAAGCATTAACTAGCGATAGAGGGTCAAATTGGACGAGTAAATTCTGGAAACGACTGTGCGAGTTAGTTGGAATTGAACAGAGACTGAGCACAGCCTACCACCCTCAAACCAATGGAGCAACGGAAAGAATGAACCAGGAAGTTCAAACATACCTGCGAGCATATATTTCCTACACCCAACACGATTGGTCTGATTCACTTGCTGCTGCTCAAATTGCGATAAATAATCGAGATGTTGTTTCCTTAGGCGGCATAAGTCCATTTTTTGCGACACACGGATATCACGTGAACCATATTCAATTTGTTAGTGATCAGTCAATCATTCCAGCATCTACAGGAAAAGAAAGGGCTGAACAATTTGTCGAAAGGTTAGAAAAGGTCACCATTTTTATGCAATCTGCCATGGCAGCCATTCAGGAACGATATAAAGATTTGACAGATAAAAAGAGACAGCCAGCACCAAGGTACGAAGTCGGTGATAAGGTTTGGCTGCTATTACGGAATATTAGATTGGAAGATCAACCTTCAAAAAAGTTAGGCTGGCAGCATGCAAAATATACTGTCACAAAAATAATTTCGCCTGAGGTTGTGCAACTGGATACACCGGGGAAAGTTCATAATAAATTTCATGTGGATTTGCTCATACCGGCAGAAGAAAATCCGTTGCCATCACAAATACTAGAAGATGAAAACCCAGGTCCAATAATTGATGTTGATGGCAAAGAAGAATATCAGATTGACAAAGTCCTTAAATGTAGAACAAAAAATGGTGAGCGACAGGCTTTAGTAAAGTGGACTGGAATGGCACAGCCAGAGTGGACATCGCTCATAAATTTGCAAGATGCCACAGCTCTCGACAATTGGGAGAAAAAGTGGGGTTCTGCAGAGACAAATAATGGGCCAGCATTGAGGAAAGAAAAGAGGAGAGGGTAAATGGGGGGGTAATGTTACGGTTTTACCGTTATTTGAGCTTAGGCGGATGCCTAAGCCTAATATTGAGAATTCTTATGATGAGGCTGTATAGGGGGGAGATGAAGCTGAACGAAACGGCACTACTAGTCAGGAGGCGGAAACGTTGTTACAACTTAGTGACACCTGAAAATACGTGGCTGGGTAATAAGTATTATGCCTAAGGACAAGTCACTAGTCTGTAGATTCACGAGGAGGATTAACGCCTATAAATACCTGTTAGTAGTAGCTAGAGTTATCTTTTCTCCTTATATAGTTTATTAAATCGATTTATTCATTACCAACTCGGTTTCCGTCACAGATACTTCTGCCACCACTCTTCCACGAGTTCTTGGCTGCGCAGTTTAATCCACCTCCCTAGTGCCGCATAGGTTAGATCTTGATCTTCTCCACTGGGCGCAGCTGAGGTTAGTGACCGGTTATTGGGAGCTCCTAAGGCTGATTTGGCCAGCTTATCAGCCTCTTCATTGTTTTGGATCCCCACATGACCAGGTATCCAGCGTATTTCCACACGCTTATTGTGTCTCAGCAACGAAAACTTGTCCACCGCTGACTGCGAGGAGTTAGATCTTCCTCTTTCGAGCGCCTGGATGGCCGCTTGGTTGTCCAGAAGAATGCAGATCGGCAGGTCTTCTCCTACCTCTATTGCAGCCTTCAAGGCTTTCATGGCGCCTACAACTGCTGCGTCGAATACCTCTGCTCCGGGAAGTGGACCGGAACCGCTTGCAACTAGCTTGCCTCCTTGGTATACTGCATACCCCCGGGCTGATTTTCCGGGACCCGATGATGATCCATTAGAAAGAGCGAAGACTGTGTTAGCTGGACGGGAAGCTAACCACCGCTTCATGCTTCCAGACCTAGCTTCATTTGCTCGACTACGTGGAATCGATGCTGGGATGCCACGTGGGAAGTATAGCTTTCCAGGGCCTTCGGCTGTCGGAACACGATGCACACTCATTCTTAGGCGTGTTATGGACCGTTCTGGTTGTCTGAACGAGCGATCTCTTTGTCCCGATCTAAGACCTAAGCGTCTTATTGTCTCTTTCGGATCCTCAGCCGCTCGAAGGGCTAGAGGGTGCCAGATATCAATTCTTCGCATGCGAGCTGCAGACCGCAGCATCTTTTGCTGAAGAATTATCGATGCCGGGGGTATTCCCGCTTCACGATGAAGAGCGCCATTGGGAGTGGAACGCCACGCTGGGAGTGCTACTCTGATAGCTTTCATTATCGTTTTGTCCAGTAGAGATATATGCCAGCCTACTCCAGTACCGACTTCTTTATCTCGCAGTGTGGTTATTCGAGTGAGACCTGGCTTCTACGATTCTGCCCCATACAGAGCTGTGCTCAGAATGCATGCGTATACCGCGCGAATCAGAGGACCGGGTGCTGCACCGCGTTGAACTCCGTTTATAGATCGTAAGAAATGAAAAGACGATTAGCTTTTCCAGTCCATTTCTGTACATGATACTTGAAGTTTAGCTGGGTGTCAAGCCAGAATCCTAGCCACCGGATATGAGGTGACGGTTCGATCCGGCGATCTTTCACCAAGAGGGAGAGATCAGCCGCGTTGATTTTCCTTCTAGGCCCCCCTCCAGTCACTAGAAGTTCTGACTTTGCTGGGTCAAAATCAATCCTGTGTTCTCTTGCGAGAAGAATTAAGCTGTCGAGGCCGTCTTGAGCTGCGGAGATAGCATCCGCCGCGGTATTTCCAATTCTGACAATAGCTACATCATCAGCATAACCAAACCTACTCGTTAGACCATGATCATCAAAAAGCACAGCCATGTAGAGCATGAAAAGAAGTGGCAATAGTGGCGAGCCCTGAGGTACTCCACATTCCAGTTTCTTCTCTTATGTGATTCCTTCACGGTATTTGACCTGAACCTTTCGTTGGCAAAGAAATGTGTGAATGAACCGGCATAAGGATCGTGGCTAGCCTTGTTCTCGATGGCGTTTGAGCAGTCGGTTGTGAAGGACTGCGTCAAATGCACCTTGAATGTCGAGTGTGACCATAGCCGCACACTTACCACTTGTCATGGCCGCCTCAGCATCATGGATTACACAGGATGCAAGGTCGACTGCAGATCGTCCTGGTACAGAGCCGAATAGTTGTGGGTGAACGACTTGGTGATTTATCGTCAGCCATGCCATTCTCTTACCAACTAGACGCTCAAGTCCTTTGCCTAAACTCGACAACAGAGACATTGGTCGCCAAACCTTAGCAGTTGACAGATTTCTACCCGGCTTTGGAAGAAGCACAACTTCTGCCACCCTGAAAGCCGCAGGAGAATAGCCGATTTTTATTCAAGCCTGGTAAAGATCTTTTACGAGAGGTCCTAGATGGGACCAACAGGCTTTCAGTAACCGTACCGCTATCTTGTCCGCTCTCGGTGCCGTATCGTTGAAGGAGACAGTGGCGCTTGTCACTTCGTCCAGTGATAATTCCGTATCCCATGGAATACGCTCCTCCTGTCAGTCCCCCCAGATAGAAATGTCGTTCTCGCCGCTAAACATAGCCAAGAGAGTGTCTCGTAGCGCACCAGCTCGCTCTCGCGGGTCAGATAGCCACCGGTTTTCGTCAATCTGCAGAGGAGGGGGCTCAGCAGCTGGTCGAGGCTTAGCCCATCTCATGAGCTTGAATACCTGTGCGTCAGTAGTCACTGCCTCTACTTGCCTCTTCCAGTACTCTCGCTTGGCCTTTCGCACCACAGCTCTAAAGCTCTTGCAGGCCTCTTTTGCGAGGTCAGGGGTATCTCTCGCTGCCTTGTACTCTTGCCATTCTGTGCGACATTCATCTGTCCACCATAGCTCGGTTTTCCACTTTCTATGGCTGGGACTTTCCCTGCAACCTTGAGCGCATCTCAAAGTGCTTGTAGAAGATCATTTGTGAAGTTTTCGATGTTGACAACACTGTCAATAGGGCCAGATTTGGTCCATTGGCTAACACATCGGCTAAATTCCTTCAAGTTGGCGTCACTAACACGAATGTTCTTTACAATTCCAGAGAGATCTGACACTGTAGGGTTAAGCACGGTACCTTCGATGGTCGAGTGATCTGAGGTACAGTGGTAACGTTTGGACTCTGATGCTATAGCGGCCGTGTTGCTCCACGTTTGATCTAGGACGTTCCCATCCCTATGCGTTGGCTCTCCAACAATGCTGACTAGGTCCATGTCGTGGGCTGTTGCCCTTTCCATAACTTGGTTACCATTGCCGTACTGATGTGTCGCTAGCGGTTGCCAATGCTGTGACACAGAATTAAAATCGCCTCCAACCACCACTAGACCTCTAATTTGCCACTGGAGTAGGGGCTCCAAGGTTCCACTAGTGCCTGGGGCACGGTATACGTTGACAAAGGTCAGTCAGCCCATCTTTACAAAGCAGTAATCAGA